>UZAF01017677.1:0-12928 GCA_900617895.1 Haemonchus placei
GGTGACCTTATAATTGTGAAACGGTGCAAAAGCCGACACTATCTTTAGAAAATTCATAAAAAATTTTGAGGTGAAGGATATTGCGACCAAAATTTGAGTACGGAGGTACATTGTGATGAGGAATCTTCCAGAGGTTGCCAAAAAATCCATTCCGGCTGCTTTCTCCAGAATCGCAAAAATCGAGGGTGACCTTATAATTATGAAACGCACTGTACAAAATAACATAGCGTAACACAATTTTTCCTAACTCTTCCGATAACTAATCCTGTTACATTCTTCTCATAATGGGCCACGGTTGGAATGTCTCTTTAATAACTTAAGTCCTATCTTTTGCTACGAGGAAGAGTGAGTGCAGTAAATATGGAATCGCTACTTTGTTGAGAGAGTGACCTATATGAGTGAAACCACTGTATGAATGAAGTACGAAACTCCGTAACTATATTGCGTCCGCTATTGATACGGTCACCCATGAATTTCACCAAAACTCACGTTTCAGGGCACTTCAGGAAAAATGCTTGCCATGGAAATTGTGCCCCATTCGGATCGTAGTTTGCAGACCAACAACGAGTTCCATCTCAATAGCATGAACAATTTTCACTTCGTTTTTTCGGAAAATCACTTTGCGTGTGTTGCCGAATGATACAACCTCTTCATATTCTCCCATCGCGTTCCATTTACACTTCGCATATTGCTTCATTTGGTATTGCTTTCCGATTTAAGCTAATGGATGAAGGAAAGTTACCATCCGATCTCGAGGAAAGCCAAATTCACGAAAAAAGGGTGCAGGGACTGCCATGTCGTGGAATCGCTCGAGATTTGGGCTAATGCCACGCAGTTGTCGATAACTTCGTCAGGTAGCCTGCAGCGTATGGGACCAAAATGAGTAGGGAACGTTCTTCGCTTTTTCTGGAAAAAAAGACAAGCGACGATTTTTGAGAGGAATCGAATGCAAATAAATCATATACGGATATCAAGTCCTCTTTGGGGCTCAGTGTCTCGAGGATTACTGTTTGGAACGTGATAAGTAAGCTAAGTTTACCGTTGATCGAAAAGTGAGGAAGGCACTTTATGACCGAAAAGCATCGCGATATCCGGGTTTCTTTTGCCAAGAGTTGCATCCAAACCGATCGGAGTATAGTGCCTTTTCATGGCTTGGTGTTTGCTCTTCTTTCTCTTGATGATTCGTTTTAACCCATTGACGACCATGCAGTCCACATGTGGACTGCAGCTGTATTTTTTTGTTTTATTCATCTATATTGCCATTTTTTTACAATTTTTCTTCTCAAAACATTACATCAGGCCCAAATGAAACTACGTACAACGTGGTCCTAGAAATTCTTCTAATTTTACAACTGCAAAGGTGTTTTTCGAAGGAGTGCATTACCTTGTTGATACTTCGTTCGTTAAAAAACTTCAAAAATGGAGATATTTCTGAAAGAAGGTCGTCATTAGCACTTTCGCCCTTATCGGCCAAACGCAAAGCTCCCAACATAATGCAAATAAAAGTTCCCCGAAACGATTTCTGGTAATGATTGAACTCATAATTGAATGACCTTTAGAACGAGTGCCGGTTTTATAATAAAGAACAATAATCACTCAATGTGGGCATTCTTACCAAACCATTTGAAGGAACATTCCTGAAAACTTATAATTTTCTCTTATAAACTTCAAAAAATGGTCATGCTGAACCATAAAGTCCACATGTGGGCTGCAGTCGCGGGTGGACGAGAAGCGCGCCGGTCCCTCGCGGCGCTTTTCTGGCAAAACATCGTGGTCGTCAATGGGTTAAAGGTTGTCTTTCCTATGAAAAAAGTTTACCTGTAGTGGCGACCAATTCTAGTGGCATGATCTATGAAAAGATAAGCTTCAGTTATCCGGACGAAATTTCTAGGGAAGTCTCCATTTATGTTTTGTTCCAAACGAGCTCAACTCTCCTGATTATCGATTCGTCATGCGCCATGCTTTTCTTCCTTTCTGGCGTCAGAATCGGCAGTAGAACTCCGTATTCATGCAGGGTAACGCCCGATTCACGTCAGCCGAAGCACTCTGGTCTGGTTTGGACGGCACCAAATCGACCTTTTGCCCTGGCTAGCTAACAACCCTGACTCGAATCTGATGGGAAACGTATGCGGAATCATGGTAAGACTTATGAAAAGAACAAGCAGCTTCCTTGATAAATCTTCAGCAACAAGTTCAGTGGGTATTAGTGAGCTGGAAAAGGAATCGTCGATGGGGCACCATGGACCAGGAGCTCACTAACAACCCTTACTTTAGCTTAGACAGTCGTATTTTTGTGTTCGAAGAATTGGGGGCCCAATTAGTTAGTCACTAATCTTGCAACGTTCCCTCTTTGTTTCATTTAGCTGCTGAATAGATTGATTTGGTTGATGGCTGTATCATTTGGCAACATAGACAACATACACATAGGCAAAGTGATCATTTCCAAAAAAAAANAAAAAAAAATGCAGGGAAATTTCCCATGTTATTGAGATGGAACTCCTTGTTGATCTACAAGTTACAGTCCGAGTGGGGCACAATTGCCATGTTGAGCCTTTTCTTGAAGTGCCCTGGTACATGAGTTTTGTAGAAAATGATGGTTGGCTATACCCTTAGGGGACGCGATGTACAACGCATCTCGTAAGTATAAGATCGCCCTCGAACCTTGGTATTTACAGGATAAGCAGCTGAGCACATTACTTACTGGTACCACAATTAGATTCACCACCTTCAGTAACCCCCATATACGTGCTTTGGTTTATTCAAGTTTTATATTAACATTTATATGGGTTATTATCTATTGTTCTTCCATTTCATAAGTATAAGATCACCCCCGACAGCGCGGAGGTTTCGAAATCTAGTGCAGCAGAATTTGCACCTGAATGGATCTCTATAGGAGAAAATGTTCGTAAATATGTTTGGAAGCAATACGCACTTTGCCTCGTGGAGGTCATCTTTCTCTAGAAGAAAAACACAAAATCGAAATTTTCGTGACACAGGGCAATTGGGAGGAGAACCGTGAAATCCCTCAGCTCCGTTCAAAATATTTGAAGACTACAGAGCCCCACGAGGACAGGATGCCCGCGCAAGCCCACCGCGAACGGCGAGAGGAGAATGCTAAGATCTAATTCGGGGAAAACCTTGTCGTTAAACGAAGTTCGATCGGAGTTGGGTTTCTCGATGTCCAAAACTACTGAGTGGAGAGCCGTGAAAAAGAGCAGCAGCATTTCCAGGACAGCAATGAAGATGGCACCGACCACTACAGGAAGGCACGATTGAATTTGCGAAGTTGAATTCGGGTTGAGATTGGACGAAAGTCAGCCTGTATTACCTAGTCCAAGATTATTGTTCAGGTCGTATTTATCGATTAAAAGAAAGTCAATTTGGAAGGCCTCGATGTTTATAAGTACTACTGGCAAGACTTACAAAAAGAGCCGATCAACACTAGTCGCCGCAATTTTGGAGGAGGAAGCGTAATGATAGGGGGTGCCTTCCACAGAAATGCCGGGCTGTCGCTTGCTTTCATGGCCTCCAAAATGGACTGCAAGAACTTTCAGGAAGCCTTACATTGGCAACTGTTGCCATTTCTGAGCCGGCGACGTGGTCTTAACTACGTTTTCCAACAGGACAGTGCTGCGATCCACGTTGGTCATCCAACGAAAGACTGGTTCCTTTCCCAGAATTTCGAAGTTCTGGCATGGACAGCATGCAGCCCCGATCTGAACCCGATGGAGGATCTGGGGGCATCATAGTAAAAAAGATTTATGCGAACAACCGTCAGTTCCGGACAAGCCCAAGCAGGCAGTACTTGAATCTTGGAATGAAATCTCCGGCGCGGTCTTTCGAAACCTTGTTTCGAGTATGCCATGTAGGCTATTCGATATTGTGCTAGAATAAGGAAGACCCATTGGCTGCTAAATGTTTTTTTTGTCGTTACTAATGATTTTTTTTCAAGCTCTCAAAGTGATCTTATACTCGTGAAACGGCGCAAAATCCAAAAACTATTTATAAAAATGTTGAGATAGAAGTTGAATAAGGAAAAGCTCGTACATGGAGGTTATTCAGGGTTTAGGGTGCATCTGATAGTATTGCTTAAGACTTATCTGCTCGCCTTCTTATCATGTAAACACTACATTTGAGGGTGTTCTTATCCTCATGAAATGCGCTGTAGAAGTGGTTAGTAAAATGTTCCGGGAGGAACTTTGCGAGGAAACAAGGAGAAAGATTTCATGGAAATAACCACAGCTGCAATAAATTTAGTCATTCTTTTCGAGCGCTCCTTATCAGCCCTTACCACTTGTCATTCACATACCCTTTAACCAAAAATTTTTCAAACTTTACTTAAACGCATATTTGAAAGTCAAGGTTTCACTGGTCAGGTCACTTTTGATCGACCCTCGTCACTATCCATGAATGCCCCACCCTAATTATTTGAATCACGTCGAGTTTGAATGCTCCAGGTCCAAACAGAACCTATGAACTTTCTTCCTACATACATACATACTTAGAACACACGTACGTACGTACGCATAAACACATACATAAATACCTATCTGTATGCAGCCAATTATTTTGTTTTATTATTTATTACACAATTACTTAGGTACGAAACTCCCAATTCAATTGATCTGATCAGGTTATTATCTTTATCATGTGTAATAGTGCAAATTTCCCTAAGTAATTTCTCACCACGTTATAACGGCGCACACGATTCCACATGGATCGCCGACACACCATTTACGGCCACAACAGTGCGTCTTATCCGTCATATTGGCGCCCACCTCTCGTTAATGCCTCATCTTGCTCGGCGCTTCTCTTGTTGTGGCCTCTCTACCGAAAACATTAGTCGCATCAGAAGGCTTTGAAACAACAAAAAATACTTCAAAACGAGAGTCAGAGAATGATCAAAAACAAACACATTTCAATGGTTTCAGTAGGTCATCCGTTTTTACACCACGTTTCAAAAGTCACTAAATTTCCCAATGTTCGCATATATGAAGTACGATAAGTGAAAAGCAGTATCAATGTGGTGTGATTATAGCTACACCGACAGGCTGTGATCAAAATAGACGTGTGGACGGTGATCGTTAGTAGGGGGACAATATTATATACCAATTGAGCTGCGTACGGTACCGTGCGCGTTTCATGTCCTTCGATAAAAGGACTCCCTCAGAGATAACTCTAGGCGGATGTATTCTAGGAGCTCAGAAGCGGGGTCCATCGACAATGGATTACTATTTATATGTGTATCGGTATCTAGTATGCGTAACGGCTTTTCTGTTTTTTTTTTTTTCTAGCTCTGTTATGTTTTTCTATTATGTTTATCTGGTGGGGCAACTCGAGTGGATAATAAATAAATATAACAAAATTGTTGAAATAGTAACCGTATGCTTGAATACCACTGCCTATAACATCACTGAATGAATACATTAAAAATAAGTGCAAACATTGCTACGCGGCATCCTACCTCGAGGTAAGCTGAACATGCACCCAAGTTACAAAGAGCTAGTGCTTCCAATCAAGTAACAAGTTCCCGAAATACTGCAATATGCAAAACATGAGTAGAAAGCGTTGCATACCAAGCAATCGAACCGTGCCCCAACTCACGAGACTACGAGACTACCCGTGATGATAAAATCATTAAGCATTGCCTCCGAAATCCTTTGAACGAGAGACTACGGATCCAAGTACCTTCGAGAAACACATTTTTTTTCTTTCTTCAAAATTTCAGGGTGGTACTCCAGGTTCAAAACTATACGCAACCGCCATTACATATCACTTATCCAGATGTGAAGGAGTCGTAAGGAGCATAGCACAGAAGGAGCTGTCGTTCGAACATGACAGCCCCTTTCCCACCCCTGTTATCTCATGTCGTAGAAGGCAAAGAAATAGAAACAATATAGGGAAAAAAAGAAACATATAATTTTCAATTATCCAATGTATCAATAAGAAAAGATTCACACAATTTATGTAGATTTTAGACCACACAATCTGGTAACAAAAGCAGTGATGACTAGCTCTCCTTCGAGTACAGAGCACCATTCCACGTCTTTAGTTTGCTATCAGGGATGGGCGGTAGGTGCAAATATGTGCCGTGCGAACGCACCACCTCTTTGGATCCCGTCATTAAGCACGAAAAATTTCCACCGCCTGTGAAATTAGTGACAATGATATTTCAAATTCTAGTTCCTTAATAAGTATGAAGGCAATAGCTCCAGAAAAAATAGTCTGACGCCAATAACAGCAGTATCTGTTACTGATTCCGAGACGGTTCGCCTCCGAGAATACCCAAAGAGATTTACACGAGCTTTCAAAAAAATGGTAAAAGTATATGCATAAATTAGCATAGTAATGAGTCTTTTTTCCGGATGAGAAGAAAAATGCCGTTCTTTATTTTTCCAACATCACATATAAAATGGATAGTAAAGCAAGCAGGAAAATGTGAAAGAAACAGAAAGATTTGATAAGAAGCCACAATCAGAGTTGTGAGAGACCCCTCCATGGACTATCAATCACACGATAAGATTTGAAAAACAGATATGCAGATATCATTGCCATTTACTTGGAAGGTTTATTCAAAAAAATCACGAGCTCAAAACTGAAACCTTTTTCACCTCCATGCTGCAAGGGCCACCCATAAGCATAGCAGCATCTACTTAACAAAAGTATACGAGAGCACCAGGTAGTGAGAAAAAATTCAAGGCACTTTTAAAATAATTGCATAGATCGAAGGAAAAGACGCTATTTACTTCCACACCAGTAACAGTCTGCAATTGCGTACTAGTGACAACTACTGTAACTCTACGCTTACTTTTATCCAATTTCGTAGACTGTCTTGGGTGACTTCATATGAGTAGTTTCGCAATAAGGGTAAAGAAAACAACAAACAAAAAACGTGAACAACAAGCATTCATAAGTGAAAAAAACATGTGAACATAAAGTGGGCAACGTTATAATGTCTGAATATCGAAGTATCAACGAATTGACAAAAAAATTTGCCACAATATGGACAACGCTCACCTTTCCTACAAACTACTGTCTGCAAGCCTTCCACATTAGTCAAAAGAGAATGTCTTTTTTTTATATTTTTCCAAGTACTGCAAGAGAATGTAGAGAGGCTGTATGGATCCACAAGTGGACATAATGATAACACCAGTTGGGCTATGCATGCTAACGCGCGCATCATGTTAATTAATCATTTAATTGAAGTGGATTCGCAGTGCTGTGATTATGTAGTCAAAAGCAACGCTCGACATAGAAGTTACTTTGATGATTGGCTCATAGAATTTGGCTTCGTAAGAAAGTGGAAAAAGCTCATTCTATTGCTACTATCAATTGGATGTGCTTACCATCTTTGTGAGAAAGGCAAAAAAGGCCTAGTGACTCTGTATATCTTAAGGAGAAGCAGGCTGCAAGAATAGGTGGATGCTATCAATGAACATCCATGATATATAAACCACTAACTTGTGTGTCTGTTTGTATGCCCGTTTGAGCGTCCGCCATAGGCACGATAAGGATTCACGTGAAATAACACGTAAGCTTGGTGGAGAAGTAATATCCTACTTATATAATCGGCTAAGTGTGTCTGTTGGTGGGTTTGTGTGTGTGTCAGTATGTGTGTGTGTGTTTGTCTGACCTAAAACTCATAACTCCTGGCCCACTGAACCTAGAACATTCAAATATGGAAGAGAGATAGGCGGCACGATGGGAACAGCGATGGTAAGTAATAGGAAGTGACAGCAATCAACAAACAGATAAAGAGCCTTAAAAGACAAAAGCCACAGGGTCCGTAACTCCGTTTGTATTAGCGGTGAAGCCGTGGCACTTTTGCAAGTGGTGTAGGGTGCGGAAGGTCCGTTAGTGATTGGTGACAGAGAATGATAGCAAGTGATAGGGACTGACAAGAAGCCATAGAAGGCGAGGGCCTGTAGGTCTGTGACGCGCTTCCTGTTAATAGTGGAGTCTTGGTATATCAGTAGGTGACGTAAGGTGTGACAGGATTGTAGGTACTCGGTGACGGGATCGAGAACGGTTGGTGCCAGGCCAGGAGCTGATAAAACTGATAAGGGCTAATGAGAATCCTGGAAAGCGTAGAGCCACTATAATAATGGCATTAATAGTGGTGCCATGACAGTTTGGCGTGTGACGTGGAGTATGGCGAGTTCGTAGACGACCGATGATAGGAACTGATAACAGCTGATAGCGACTGATAAGAGCACTTACCAATTGAATTTAACTCCTATGGTATTAACGATGTATTTATGATTACGACTATTATATAGATTACGACCGCTACCCAGCAGGGTTTGTAACTCAGTGGAAAAGGTTACTTGATGTTTTGATATCATTCACGACAAAGCTCATCCGACCGCCAATAATTTGGGATTCTCAACTAATGATGTACCCGTGGAGGGAAGAAGGTCCAGTGATAACGAAATCTTATATGGTGTTATTATCACTTGAGAACATTAGTGAGTACTGCTCAATTCATTGGTTGCCTATCAGTTAAACCTTTAATGATTCATAATTTTCAAGATCAAGAGCAACCGATTGACACTTTTAATCGTAGGCGTATGCGTGGGCATGTGGTGCACGCATTGGCGTGCGTAGCCAAACTGGTCTGAGGATATATCATTAGCAGTGGCTACTACATTATTTGCGGTTGGATAAGTTTTGTAGCGAATAAAACAAAAGCAAAGAGGAACCGTGATCCCTCACTGAGTCGCAAACCTTGCTGGGGAGTACTCATAATAGATCACTGTGCTTACTACAAACTTTTTGTCACCCTACTATACCATCCCGCCTTATCTAGTGAAATATACAAAGAACAAAAACTATATACCTTTAGCACACACTAATTTCTCCGTCGGGATTCTATTTCGTGAATGGGTCTTGCTTTTTGGGGCCATTATCAGCTCTTATCATTTGTTATCAGATCGATCCCGTCACATCTCACATGTCACATGTCTTCCCACCACCTATTATCAGAATTCCCATCATGTTACCTGTATGCTTATCGAATTTGAACGCTCTAGGTCCACGGGAACAGGAGCTATGATTTCTCGCGCAAGCCCTGCCTCCTGTGGGCGGAGTCTGATTCTGTCATCTACCATGAGTATTCCCATCCTGCCTCTTGTACTCTCATTATATTTGAACGCTCTAGGTCCACGGGGACAGGAGTTATGATTTTTCGCTCCAACATTTACTTCGCGCAAACCCCGCCCATTGTTGGCGGAGTTCGGTCCTGCCACCCACCATTCGTGTTCCCACCGTGTCGCCTGTGCTCCTAGCAAATTTGAACGTTCTAGGTCTACGGGGACAGGAGTTATGAATTTCCGTGCAAACAGACAGATGTACAGAAATCAGACTCGAGCGCTAGTAAGGATGTTTTTTTATTTGCATATTTGTACCAAGTTTCACCTTCAACTATAATACATGAGCAATTATTGCACATTTGATATAATGTCATTTCCATAAAATCACATTTAAAGCTTTAATTAAAATACTTAAATAAGATGCCGGCACATATGGTCATCATTGTGAAGCCCTGCCAGCCTCGTCAAAGAAAGCATAAGACTCTGACTTTGACAACGAATGGCCTCAAAATGTTTTTTGCTGGTCTTTCCCAATATTCAGAATACGTGAAATTCAAAGTTACGCTCAGTTATATTCTGTTAGTTATGCTTACCTTTATCCAAGTTCGTAGACACACTAGAGTGATTCGTATGGGATTGCACATGAATAGTTTCCCCGTAAGCTTTTAACTTTTTCTTCAGCGTTGATTGTCTACTCATCTTTATTTGGAGCGGGTGTGTGTACATTCGTGCGATTCGAGCTGCAAACTGCATGGCGAAATTCATAGCTATTCTGACGAATTTAGCGCCTATTACTGTGGCCCAAATTCGCAGTAAAGTAGATTAGTAGGATTAGCCGACCATACTAATCTACACTACTTCAAGTTTGTGCCCCAATAATAGGTGCCAGGGCCGTTCAGAAGGCCACAAACTTCGCCGCGCGCAGCTCGAATCGCACCAATGTACCGTCCCCCATTTGGAGCTTTCCTACTTTTATTCCTTGTCGTAATTGCCGACTGCTACCGCCCTATGGTTGCTGGAATGTTGTCAACCAAAACTTCTCTTGTTCTATCAGCCTTCAACGTCGCAAACGACGACCGATCGACCGACGGCGGCGCTAACCACGAGTTGACAACGCAGAAGACCAGCATTGTCAGAACGTGGCCAGCCGGCGCCATCGGTTGGTCGGAAGTTGAACTCCGAAAGCAGCCAACGTATGTGGCAAAAGACTACCCAACAATTCTTAGGGAAGAAAAAGACATCGTCCGTTACATTATCCATCCAACAAACTGTCTACGCAACAGTCAAAAAACACTTAACATTTATACTTGGAACAGCAAATGGATGATTCATAGTGGTAGGGAAGTTGAACAGAGAAGGAATACCTTAAATGGTTGAGTGACAGCAAAGTAACGAGAGATAGTAGTTAGCGCGCCATAAACTCAAAGAGCATGTTCTCTGGGCGGGCAATCAATACTCGCGCTAACTACCGAAGTTCCCTATGAAGAGCAAGGAAATACAACGCTACGTACATCAGCGTGAATACAACACTGAGTCGTTACAGAACGGATAGTAAGATAGAAAACAAAGGGTTAGAAACACAGTACTTTATGTAGATGAGTTCATATACAACAGGCGCAATAGGGCCCAATAATACAAAGACCAAATTAGATCATGTCCGCGATATTCATCGGCATTTCATCAATCTGCGTTGAATAGTACTGTTCTATATCGCGAAGAATACGTACATCATCGTGCTTCACAAAATTGATAGCTACACCCTGCAAAGTGTTTAAGATTCATTCGGTCTTATGAAATTTCCCTGAATCGACTGCGCCAACCTTTCTTCCGAAACGGCCCGAGCGACCAATACGATGAATATACAGCTCACGATTATTGGGAAGGTCATAATTGATTACCTTAAGTTGAAAGATTGACAAAAAATAACCTTACAAGTGAAATCGAATTCAAATTGCAAAAAGATATCATACAAGGGAGACTTGAGGGACATCAAGGCCACGTGCCCATACATCAGTCGAAATCAATACTCGGCTGTTTCCAGCTCGGAATTCCTAGAGCATCATTGAGTGCATACGATACAAGAAAGCAAGTGTAATCAAGAAAAATACATCTAAAATGTGCTTACCTTCATGATTTGTTCACGCTCCTTCTGTTCCATGTCACCATGCATGGACGAAACTGTGAAATTCGCCTCCTTCATTTTTTCAGCCAACCAGTCGACCTTAAACGCAGAATAATTTCGAAAATGCCTGGCACTGACGGAAAGCCGTGAAGGAACTGGGTGGAAGTGAGGTATGATATGCCAACGGAATGATATCCCAGAATAGGAAGAGTAGCTGTACTGTCGACTTCACAGGTACTATTCACGAAGAAGATGGCTTTTGATATATCACCCTAAGATTGATGTGAGTTCCTCTCGCATGCCCTATGTGGCGTTGTCAAGGTGAAAAAACGGCTTACAATCAGATAAGGCGTTACAACTGCTGCAGAATGTATTGGTTGTGTGTCAAACCAAGCAAAAGAGTTTTCACTGCATTGTGGAAGCTGCACCATTCATAACGGACACCTATGTTGAAAATTGAAACAGTTATTGTGATCCAAGGCGGCAGTGCAATGCCGTTTGGAAATTTTTGGTATAAGGCAGTCACCTCTTTACGCAGTTGCAACAACTAGATCTCGCCCGAATACACCTATGCCATTTCCGACATTTTATCGTACAACCTCTACTTTTACTACTTTCAAGAAGCCTTCTCACTCGTAAAATCGGCACATTTTCAAGCTTTTTCGGTGCCGATGCGCTGTTCTCAACTAACAGTTCCCCCTGTCAACTTAAAAAGGGTGTTCAAAACTATTCTGAATTATGCCTTTGGAGACGACTGAAATTCGATCGATCGAACTATTCCAGTGCACAGTTATTTTAAAAGCTGACGACAGCGCGGCTCAACGGTTCTCATTGGTTCCTTTACTTGCTTATTTATTTTTTCTTGAAGTTTTTTTTTTCATTGATGAATCCTTCAAATAATATTATACACAAAATGAGTTGAGAAAAACACTATTTTCTGGACGCTACTTTACTGCATACAAAAAGTTCGATCATGCTGAGAATCACATTTCTGTGCGTTTTTTGTCAACGCAAAAATGAGTTTTACATATACTGCATCTAGTATTGATGCGCATTGTAACGCTGGAAGCCTAAACACGTACATATTTCGAGATAGATGTTTGTAACAAACCATACGTATTCTAGGAAACCAGGCGGCTACACACGCTATATGCGCTAGGGGCTCTAGCCGTTAGTGACGGAGTCACATAATCTGATTTTCATTAGAGACCTTTATCATCTGGCCTCTTCCTTGGCACTTCTGCAGCGGCCATCATTTTTTGGGATGTGAAACGGGGCTGTGCGTGGCAATGAACACTAACTTCGAAAGGAAAGCCCTTTGAATTGTTGTAGGGGCCTTGACTTCTTTTGAAAGAGTTAAGTGGTATCCCCTAGTTGTACACCTATGTGGTCAGGGTTAGTGAGGACATGTGTATAAATTTTTGATCTCAGCACCGCCCCCTTCTTTGCAAACCCTACTGACTTCAGACTTCGAACGACATTACTTTCATTACCTTCAGACACCTTTTTCCCTCGTTCTCAAACCTGAAGAGACTTAGCTGTTTTGATGTAGCCCACTTCAGTGCCAATCCCGCCCACTTGTGCAATCTGACCACATTTGTTCTACTACATCTTACCACTTTTTTCCCGCCTTCCACAACGTTTCTACAGTTATAAATTTTTGTCTAAGCCCCGCCCACTTTATTGCCAACTCCCCCACTTGCGGAATCTGACC
>UZAF01017677.1:13444-35146 GCA_900617895.1 Haemonchus placei
AACCACTTTTCCCGCATTCTAGAACGTTTCCAAGCAGAGGTGCATTCATTCTTGAAAAGTGGCTTTCGTCTCAACGCACACCCCGCCCATTGTGGGCGGGCTTCGCTAAGCTTACGCATGCCCAGCACGTATAATGCCCTGCTCACTCTTTTTATCCTTTTTCCTGGCCTCTGCGCCTTAATTGAATCGAGTTATGAATACATCTAAAAAGTACCGCCCATTTTGAGAAAGCTCCGCTCCGTGGGTCTGCTCGGTCTGGTTTGTTGACCCAATCCTCACCTTTGAACATTTTTTCCCGGTGTCTGGACTTTTCCGAAGCAAAAATAAGACGTTTGGTTGATGGCACAGCCCACTCGGGCACTTGCCCCGCCACTCGTAGGCGTGGATCCGCAGAGCTCAGATGTGCTATGTTAATCTTGCCTCAGGCTCCACCTATCCCGAACTTGTCCATCTCTCCAGGCCCTTCTTCAGGTGATACCGAATTTTGTGAAGGACAAACAAACAAACAGACAAACAGACACACCAAACTTGTGGTTTATATATAGTAAGGATTTCTCTTTTCGACAACGCAATTCTTCCAGGCTGCGACTCATAGAAGCGATTCAATACAACCATTTTGAATTTTCTCATCTCGCCAGGTCACGTATCATGTAATTTAGAATCCTTTCCTCTTTCCTGTCTGACAAAGGATGGATACTTGGTCGTAGTGAGTGGCCATTCAAGATGAGATGAATAAAGCTTTAGGTGGTTCCAAACGCCGGTCTCAAATCCGTTCCAAATCTGCTAAACGATTCTGGCGACAAAGTTACATGACTAATGCCTTCCTGCGTTACACCTTGGTACCGAACATATCACCGAACCAAGCAAAGCCGTAGTTTGCAACGGTGGCTCGACTAGTAGGATGGTGGACAGGTGGGCACGACATCAAGTTTGATTCCATGATTTACACGCTCGTTTTGCTTTTCCAAGAAATGCGTCCCAAACGCTTGCAAAGCGTTTTGGGGCCCAATTGTGGGCATCTACGGAGCTTTCACACAATTTATGGTTCCCGTAATAAGTGACCCAATAAAAAGATTTCTACTACTACTAACCGAATAGATACCCCTTTCCATCCCGAACAGTCAAGATGGTGTTTCGAAAATTCTCGGCAGCCAGCACCCTGCACTTACGAGGAGGTGGTCGAATGACTTGATCTGACAGAGACCTCTGGAAGAGATACGGTCCACACACTCTAGGAATACTATCCGCACTTTCGAAGCAGTGGTAGTTACTAGCATTATTGAAGAAATACCGTGGGACAATAGTTTATCGATATGATACCACGGCTGTACTCGATTCATGATACCACGGCTGAGCTCGAAGCATTGAGTCCACCTAAGACTTGCTTTCAGTTGTCTCCAATGGGCCTTCATTGTTGAGTTGAAGCAGCATCCAGTGGGAATGACTATCATTGGATTCCCATATTAATTTTACGGTAACTTCTCCTTCCAACTTGTTCGCAAATCTCCATGAGTAGATAGATCGCTCCGCTTGTTCTGCACCTGATAGTTGCAAGCACATGAGACGTCGCAAGTTGTCGATCATAGACTAATTCGAAAATTTATGACTGCTCCCACTTACCTTCCGTAGATGGCACTCTACCGTGATGATGGAAGGCTATGGATTGTTTAACCACCGCTCATAGGCCTGATCACAGAGTTGAAGGCTACGTTTCATTTTGGAACCTTTCCTTACCCACAAACATAAGAGGTTCCTATCGCGAAGTTATGGGTCCATCGCCACTGTCATCATCAGCCGACGCACAGGATCATTATGATTGTCTTTCGCGGACTCGACTTCCTCATGGATATCGAGCTTGTTTTCGTAGCATCGAAATGTATGGTTGGAAGGCTTTTAATCACCTCCCGTCCTCTCCTAGATGACGCTCAATTTGTGTCACCACCTTTGGCCAGAATATTTGTAACGTGTTGGAGAGCGTTTGATCCGATGAATCACTTGGAACCACTGTCCTTAAAGCTTCTGAAGCCCATTATAAGCGATTGCTTAGAATACCTCCTTTGCTTGTATGGAACAATTCCACACACATTCCTTGTAATACCTTTTCAGTATTCCTAAAATGTGAGTGAATTCGGTAGATGGTCAATATTAGGCCCAAATACATTTTGAAAGTTTTTAGGACGCATTTAATGGAAAAGAAAATCGAGTGGTTTGAAGGAGTCGAACCCTTATGTCATGCCTGCCTGTCCACCACTCTACTAGCCATGCTATCGTTGTACAGCTACGGCTTTACTCGGCTCGTTGATCTGCTCGGTACAGAGGAACAACACAGGGAGGCATTGGCCACGTAACTTTGTTCTCAGAATCGTTTAGCGGAATTGGAGACCCTGTTTGAGATAGCGTTCGAAACCATCCAAGGCTTTCCACAGCTCATCTTGAATGACCACTGCGACCAAGTATCCTTCCCTTGTGAGAGACTAAATCATCCTGCGTTCCAAGATCACTAAACCATTTTAATTTGCCTTCGCTGTCTGATACTGATATCATCTAGTTACTTTACGAATCATATTCATTAACCAGGTAATAATGAGGCACCATTTAGGATAGAATCATTCTTTATAGGCTCCTCAACACCTTCATTGATTTCTGAAAATGTTCTTGGCTGTGGGAGAGAGAGAGAGNGGGGGGGGGGGGGGGGGGGGTGAGAGAACTGCCCTTCCCCAATCCTGAAAGCTAAATCGAAGAAAAGAACAGGTTTGCGATTCTGCAAGCCCAGTGATGCTGCGAGTGAGTCAAGTGAACTTTCAATTCATACCTGATCCCAGCTTTTAGTACTAAATCTGCGCATCCACCTCATCTCTTTCTCTACTGAAGCTTAGGTAAAAACTACACTGTGCTGAATAATGATACAGCCACCTATAAATTCCGCCAAAGATTGTGATCTAGGGCTTTTTAGGAAAAGACTCGACATGGAAAGTGCGCCCTATACACACCGTAACTTTTGGACCATTGGCAATTTCCATCTCGAGAACATGGACAACTTTCCCCTTCAATTTTTTCCAAAAAAGGTCACATTACATATGTTTCAAAATGACACAGCCATTTCATTTTCGGGTCACGTTACATTTTTACCTTGCACAAAAGCTTCAGTTCTTACGTTTCCGGTAAAGGAAATATGCTAATCGACTTCAGAAAGAACAAATCTCGCAAATAGGAATAGGGACCGTCAAATCTTGAAATCACTCGAGATTTGACCTGATGCCCGTAGATGTCATCAAAGTCACCAGGAATCCTGCAGAGTATGGGACGAAAAGAAGCACGACAGACCCCATTACTTTTGGAAAGAGGCAAGCGACAGATTTCGAAAGAAGCGTTGAGTATGACTAAGCCAGGTACGGGAATCAAATCCTCTTTGAAGCTCAATGCCTCGAAGTTTACCATTTGCAGCGTGATAAATAAGTCTCAGTTTGTCGCTGGGCGGGAAATGACGATAGCACCCCTTATGGCCGGCAAGAATCGCGATAACCGCATCGGTTCTGCCAAGAACTGCATCCGAAACGTATAGACTAAGGTGCCTTTCAAGTTTGATCGTTTACTCTTCCTTCTCTTGATGTTTCGGTGTTTTGCAAGCGGAAAAAGTTCCACTGTAATGGCCCAGATGCCAACCGGTTCCACTTCCACGATCTGAGAAAGGATACGCTCCAGTTTTCCACACGAAATTTCAAGAGGGGAGAAGTCGGGAGGTATGGGCGACAATTTCTGCCAGTATGTGTTAAAAAGTTGAAAGAAACTTTGCCCCTAGAAATATCCCAAAATATATCCGTGTCAGGATCACTTTAAGAAGCCGCGAATCGTAAATTTGTTGAGCGCGACAGCACTCCGTGGCCCATATTTCTAGATTGAAAATGTACTTAAAAAATGAATTACTCCAGTTTCTTCAATTACAATTTTTGATACACAGGTTTTGCTCACTCTAATTCTTCGCAATGCAGCCGTCACAAGTGAAGTAATAAAAGTAGCTAATGCACCTTTCTCCGCGTATTACAGAATAAAACCGCTTGGGTGATAGTGAGTGTGTCATAGAGGTCCACTAGCGTGTCGAATTTCCACTCCTCACAGTCGACAGCAACAAAGAACTGAAATTGAGGGCATCATCGCAGCAGTCAACTTATTGTGAACGCAATGTTTTCTTTGCTATGACTAAAAATAATTTGTCAAAAAAAAAAAAGAGAAAAGATTGAAAAAAGACAAACCTGCTTAATTCCTTCCAGTGTCAACTCATCACGTTTTACGAGGATCCTGATGGGATCAGTCATGAATTTACTGGTCATTTCGAGAATCTCATGAGGTAGTGTGGCAGACAGCAAAACGACCTACATGTCATTTACTGAATAATCGCCAAAAGAAAAGCTTTCCTTGAAATATAATAAATGTACCTGGGCTCCAGGAGGAAGATATCTATATATATCATAAAGCTGCTCCTTGAATCCTTTGTTGAGCATCTCGTCAGCCTCGTCGAGAACTAACAGTTTGATAGACCGGGTACGGAGGTTCCGACGACGGATCATATCGAACACACGACCGGGAGTACCAGAGACCTAAATGAAACGCGACTATAATCAACGGACGAAATGAAACCTTTTCCGTGGATTTTTAAACCTCATGTTTTTCGAAAAACTAGAGCAAATTCAAAATCTTTTATAGAGAAATCCTCACAACATGTTGCCCATAGTCGAGTTTGCGAATGTCTTCTCCAATGTTCGTACCCCCAATGCATGCATGACATTGCACGTTCATGTAGTCTCCAAGAGCCAGAACAACCTGTAAATTGAAGACTAGACTACGACAAGTAAACGTGTGTGTGTGTTGTGTGTTGTGGTTGTGTGTTGTGTGTTGTGTGTTGTGTGTTGTGTGTTGTGTGTTGTGTTGTGTTGTGTGTGTGTGTGTGTGTGTGTGTGTGTGTATGTATGTATGTATGTATGTATGAAAACAGAAATTCATAATTCCTGTTTCCTTGAACCTAGAGCGATCAAACTTGTTAGGAGTACAGGCGGCACGATGAAACACATGCTGGGCGGCGAATCGAACTCCGCCCACAGTGGGCCAGTTGGGCGGGGGGGGGATGGTTGAGCCTGTTCCCGTAGACTTAGAATTAGAATTAAATCGCTAAGACGGCATAATCTATGTGAATACCGTCTCTCATGTGACATTTGATGTTAGCTGAAGATCATAGATGCTTTGGGGCGAATATATTATTGACTAAATCAAATCAAAGTTTAATTAAAATGATGGGCTCAGACATGTATCTGCGCACTTCAAAAATTAGACACAGGTTTAATAGATCAAGCTGTAACAAACAAAGCACTAAAATTCAATTTGATTAGCGGAGCTCACCTTTTGAATCTGCACAGCCAATTCACGCGTCGGGGATAGAATCAAAGCCTGACATTCCCTTAAGTCCGTATCGATCGACTGAAGCACCGAAATCGAGAATGTTGCAGTCTTTCCGGTACCTTAAATAAAACACTACCTACTTCACTACGACACGGCGTAAAAAGCACTCACCAGACTGAGCTTGGGCAATTACATCACGACCTTTCATTATAGGTTTTATGGCACGCTGTTGGATTGCCGACGGCTTTTCAAAACCGTATGAATAGATGCCACGAAGTAGGGGCTCCCTATATAGCCTCGAATTTGAACTGATCAAACTTGCTCTAATACAATAACCTAAAAAAACAGCTCCCACCAAAGCTCACAAACCTGCCCCGATCCACTGGCGTAGTGATAAATGAAAAGATCTAATTCGAAAAGATTCTGAAAGGCCGCACCTCAATCCCATAGCATCAAATGTTGGGATGACTTCAACCTCTTCGGAACTTTCAAATTCGACCCCAGAAAGATCTTCCGCCGTCGTCTCGATGTTTCGTCTCTTCTTGCCTGACATTGTTTTGAACTATCCCAGTTACTAAAATTAGTAATTCAGGATAAATAACACAACAAATACGAAAATGGTGGCGAAATCAGTACGACAGGGTATCAACCCAACAGATACTAATGTACTGCGTACCAAAGCATCAAGCCAAAAAATGCGAAATTCATACAATAAATAAAATTTTACATATAATTGTTGGTAGCACAATTGCATAAGCAGGCGAATTATACAGAAACACATAAAAGTGTCACCGATACCCACGCAACTCTACATGACGATAAACTTCATATAATTTTCATGGGAGAGGAACGATGTCAGATAGGTAAATCACCTAACACGAATAAAAATATGAGTCACCTAGAACTTTGCCATGACCGGATCATAAACAACCGACGATTATAATGTGGGCTAACTCTGAGATTTGTAATTCATGACGTCAACGGCTGTACAATCCCGAACCACTGTCATGAAGGGAACTCGCAGAAAAATATGAAGAAAGCGACTAAATGTGAAGGACACGGAGCTAAAAAGAATTACAATTGATGTAAATAAAACAGTACGAAAACAACGGGTAGTAGCGAGTACAAGGGAGGGTGGGGACATAACGGCTGACAAGGTCCGGAAATGTAGCTGTTTGTACTCCACGTCTTAGAATAATTTGCCGACAATTAAGCCAACCAAAAGAGCAGCGATGGCCAGGAGAATGACCTGAAAGCAATCTATAAACGGTGAAAATCAAACAAAAGAGCACCATTGACATAAAATATGGCTCGGTAAAGAACCAGGAGTGGATTGGATCGATATGGCATAGTTGCGTTCACTGCATGAATAATCCGTGAACAAACAGATTATAAATGCATGAACAAATAGACTACAGAATTCATACAGAAGTTAGAAAAAATATCTAGGGGCGTTATGAATATTAGAGAAAACTGTTGGTAATTGCAGAATTTCCTGACCGTCATTACATCATCTTGCTTCACTTAATAACAGCCTCGCTAAATTTCACAACTCTTGACTTGATTCAGAATCCGTTTGAATTTCACTAAGAATTATACTACTATTAAGCAAGCACTGTAGAGTGAATGTGGAGCAAGACTCCAGCAATTTAAGGATTATAGCTGACTTTTGGAAACGTTGACAAGAAAACGTTGTAAATGGATTTTGAAAAGACTATGCTTAAGACAATGGACTGTAACCGAAGACTTGAATAGGAAGGAAACAACGGTGAACGATGACGTGATTGACTACTATAGTGGAAGTTCGAATGGATATGGACAAGAGAATGAAATTGCAAAATAATGAGAGGATAGGCCCTCCTCACCTTACCACGCATACCCTATCTCAAATGGAAATGGAGTGCAATGTATCGGGAGAACGACTCAAAAAGCAATTTATTCCAAAAAACGTCTGTTAATCCTGAAGCTGTGAAAAGTTTCACGCCTCAAGTTGAACCAGCAAGTGAGGATTTCACAGGAAAACTGATACTTAACATCTGACAGTGAGAATGCCAAATGAAGGGTCACATGCCTGGCTCTGCAGCTGCATCATTCCCACTTGAAAATAATGGAGCGTGCAAGCAGCGAGTGACACTGTATTAAACTCACTGTACATATTTATCTCATTTTATGCCGTGAAACGGGAAAAATGGGCATAAACGTCAAAGAACAGTAGCAGGTTGAAGGGGTGGTAGTCCCATCACGACACTTAACAAGAGTCTCTGGAAGTACATCAGGGCGATGATTTTTACGTTGAACGCAAAATACTAGCATACGAGAATGATATTGGTGCTAAGAAGACATTGGAAGCCTTACATGCTCAGGAATGAAATCCAAAGCTTAAAGCCGCAAATGTCATAAACAAGTAATTTCTGCCGCTCAGAACTTTGAGATCACTGGGCCAGTGGTGTCTCATTTGTCTCTTGTTGTTTTATACGGGAAGAACGTTAATGACGATTGAGCTGTAAAATAGTGGGCACTTCATTAAGATCGACCGCGTTCCACATTTTGAGAGGGATTGCAATTGGTTTATTAGTGCGAATGGGCGTCCCAGCCCCTACGCCGCAGATCAGAGCTTCACACTACTTTTAAGTGAGCTTCAACTACTTTGAAAGCCTAAATGACAAATAATTCTCAAAAATGTCGACCAAATAAAGCGGTTTTACTAATCCAGTTTGGCACAGCAGAACAATTATGTTGCTAGGCATTATGTTGCTCAAAATAATATAACAGCTTATATGAAAGAAATCGTTCATTTTTTGATCTCAATAAGAACTGAGACAAACCCATAAACTAGATGTGATGGATATGTTCTGTGCAATGTCATCTTACACAGCATTGTGCGCGTTGTGAATTTTCATCACTTCAAAAAGTTGGTTATAAGGCTCCGCAAGTGAAACCCGTTTTAAAAATTCTTGAGTGTACCACTCTCTTCATTTACGCATCAAATGAAATGAGTGACAGTAACATGATTCATCACCTCTCCCATATTTAATACAAACCAGTCCCTTCTAATCCACTTCTATTCCTTATTTTTTTTTTTGGATTTCTTGCTCATTGTTGGAGGATCGTAGAATTGCAATCGGGTACCATGAACATGACACCGTAGATTATGAAAGCAGCACTAAATGTCTAATGTAGAAAATGAAAACAGCATTAGGTACCCATTTCACAAATATGTAGACATCTTTTGAAATCTAGGTCTTAATTTGCGAGGATAAAGCTACTCATTGTCAGTGACGCCTTCAGTGAATCCACCATTTTCCACTCTGAAATCGCTTATCCCAGGCTTACCGCGTTCTTTTACTTTCTTAGTAGTAAAAAAAANAAAAAAAACCGGTCAACCCTAGGCATTCCTCTAGGGGTAAAATGAATTAACATTTTTGATCGTATGATTCGAAAACCCATTCTTGCCTGCTAGAAACCATGCTTTCCGCACGACCGCAAATACTTGCACATGTTACTTGCCTTTGTTTGTGCGCTAGAGTCAGAGATGTCTGTGGTAGTTACACAGGCAAATTAACTCGTCAATAATCATCGACTGATCAATATCAGCACAGCAAAAACGCAACCCTAAACAAGCGACCTGATGTGGATTTACACTGAGTTGAATAATAATACAGCCACCCATGAATTCCACCAAAGCTCGCGTTCCAGGGCGAGAACGTGCCCTACTCACACTTTACTCGCCCATGAACAGCAAGTTTCACTTCAACGATACAGACAATCTCTCCCTTCACTCCTCCAGGAAAGTCACCCTCCTATTTTTTAAAATGATAAAGGCACTAACAAAATCGAATTATTCACCGGCTAAATGAAATTAAGAGAGGAAGTTGCGTGAATGATAATCAAATGGACCCCCATTCCTTCGAGTTACCTCAAAAACACGATTGCCTGAGCCAAAGTAAAGGCTACCAATGAGTTTATGGTCAACTTGGCAATTGATTTCTACACAATGTTTCTTCACGACAGCACAATGATGCCTTCAAATTCCTTTTATATCTTCACATCATGAAGTCCCACACATTTTTCATTGGATTCAAGTCAGGGCGTCCAGGAAAAAGCGTCGATCTGGTGCCGGCTAACCAAGCTTGGGCGATGTGAATCGGGGCATTATCCTGCATGAGTGCGAGATTCTGCTGCCGATTCTGACGCCAGAAAAGGAGAACAGCACGACACATCACGACTCGATAACCGGAAGAGTTGAACTTCTTCGGAACAAAACATTAATGAAGACGTAACAAAGAGAAGTTGTCGCCCATACCATAACTTCTTCTCCCTTGAAATTCCTTTAGGAAAACAGAAGCTTATCCTTGCCTATACTTTCTCAGATCGTGCCCGTGGAACCGGTTGTCATCTGGGCCATCAAGTTAAACTTTCTTCACCACATCTAGGCAACTGAGTTAAACTTCTTTCACTGAAATAAAACCCTGGGGAACGAGGCACAAAGAGAAGGAAGAGTAAATGACAAGGCATGAAAGGCATCTCACTCGAACCATTTAGGATGCATTTCCTGACAAAAGCGACCCTGTTATCGCGATGATTTTCGGTCGTAAAGGATGCCTTCGACATTTCCGCCCAACGAAAATCTCAGATCTGTTTACCACGTTTCAAATACTCCTCGTAATAAACCTCTAGACATTGAACTTCAGGTAGGACTTGGCTTCCGTACATGGACATTGCCGTATTCGATGCTGCTCTCCAAATCCCCACGTATTTTGGTGCGCGGCATTCGCGATTCTACTATAATAATTGACTGTCCCTATTCCTTTTTTGCGAGAAATTGACTTTTCTGAAATCAGATAGAAATTATAACTCATCCAATACCTGTAATTGGGGAACATTTCACGAATGAAGCAATTGTGTAAGATGGAAATGGAACGTGACGGGAAAATATGAGCTGGCTCTTAAGATGAATTTGCTGTTGATCTAGAAAATAGGGTCTGAATAGGGCACACTTCCCATATTTTCCTGAATTAGGTGCCCGTATCATCATTAACACGTTGACGACTAGCCAATTTTTTCGTGTCTGTCCCGTGGGACGACACAGTTTCTTTCTTGAAAATTTGTTATTTCTCGAAAAAATGAGTGATTACATCCAAAACCATTTCAAATCCGCAAACCTTCTAGCAGTATTAAAGTTTTGCCCAAGATTTGCGGCTACTCGGGATAATTTCAAAATTGGCGGTGATAAATTTGAATGGGGGTATATAAATAGGATCTCTGAGAGTATTATTTTCCTTGCGACCATTTTTGTCATCATGAGTGTCCCGAATATTGAAATGGAAGACTCAGCGAAATTTTTTGGCCAGTGGCTGTTCGACAGCGACGATGATGCTGCAGTGGTCTAGACGGCGACGATATGGCTCCTGCGGTTGATCCTGTCTTGTATATGTATTATTCATCTTGGAATTAACTTAATAGGTGGAAGGTGCTATTTTAGACACTTATAAGCCTAAATTGAAATTCTGCACAAAAAACGGAGCGAGCACACACACTTCAACCGAAGATTGCGCCGTCGCGCAGCACTGCGCGACATCGTCCCACGAGACAGACTGGCTGTCGCGCACTATTGCGCGACATTGTCGTCAACGTGTTAAAAGCAGCGCAAATATTAGTCAAATAGACCAGAACTCAATATAGGAATATATCGAGTAATTATGCCGATATTTTTGAGACGGAACTCCAAAAATGCCACCTTAATCGGCTGAAAATTTGCAAATCATTTGGCTGAATAGAGGCAAATGAATATCCAGTCAACTACACTCGAAATTACATTTCAATCGATTAAGAACGAAACGGGTTGACATTGGATTTCTTGTGTGCTTTGTTTCGTGTGGTTACACTCTTAAACCCTGTAAATGTGCGTGTCTTCAAAACCACCCTCATCCAAAGCTATAACAAACAAGAATTGCAAATTTGCAAATTCTGCAATCACTTTGCGACAATCCCACACTGCTTGGATCTGCTACGAGCTCACCCTCTAGATCCCAAAAAGGCGCTCTCCAAGACCTTAAGAAACACACCAGTTTCGAGAGAACCAGTTCTGATTTCAAATCACGCAATGAAAAAGTGCCACAGTCGCAGGAATCAGTGGTCGCACGATTTGCATGCTGCTGTCATCAAGAGACTTAGGTGTACTTAAAGATTAAAGTCAATCCTAGTTTCAGTTTTCTAAAAAATCGAAAACTAATAAGATAGCGCCGAAGAATCAATGTATGAAGATCACAGTGATTAGAGGACCCTTACAGTTATACGCAGAAAGAACGCACACCATAACAATGTCATGTAAGGGAAGATCCAAGAGGTCCGGAAGAGCAACATTGGACCTCCTTTTTATTGGAAGTATTCTTACGATATCCTGGCTTAAAAAACGATCTACTCGGATGACAGCGGACTACATAGACAAAGACGAGGCCCTTTCAGCTCTCGATTTAAACTTGGCTTTCTGTTCCAAAGTCAAAAAGATCACATCCGAGTCAACAGTTTTGAAACCCCTAGTTCCAATTTAGTAAAGCCGCAAAGTATCACCTGAATCGTTGGAGTCCCGCTTTCCATTGTTTGCATTCGCTGAAGTTTCGTATGTTTCTGAAAAAAAAGTAAATTGCTTCAGCCGTAAATCACACTCAATTGCCGTAGTACACCATGTGAACCTTTCACACGCAATCAACGTTCGAACTTTACAAGAAGAGTAACCCCTTGCTGATAGTTGATTTCTGTGCCGCTATGAAACTGAAGCCCTAGGTGTACGCTGCTACATGCGAACANAACAGAAGTCTTTCGTCATTCGTTGTGGGCACTTGCGGAATGAGAAGGCCAAGGCGGCAAAATTAACGTTCGTCACCTAACGTGGAATGATTCATCGCATATTATTTGAGTGCGGAACGATGTGCACAGCTAAAGAAACACAGACTTACACTGAACAGCTCGTCAAGTTCCTGCTGCATAGCGGCACGATCTTTTTCCAACCGCATTCGTAACTCTCTCTCGCTTTTTAGCTTTTCTTCTAGCTCCTGAAGAAAATGCAGTGCGGCAATGCTATTATATATACTACTACCAAAACTGAAATGACTACTTTCATATCGATTTGTGATCCTGACTTTTTTCAAGTGAAAAGCGAAAGTTTTCGATGTAAAAAAAACAGGCAATTTTTACATTAAAATCATGGAAAAAAATGAAATGCAAACTAACTGTAACAACATTCCCTCCGGAAGAAACAGTGGCTCCGACGTTCGGAGTGTTTAGTGAGCTGAAAACTCGTCGATTGCACACCATAATTAAGTCATTCTAACTAAACCACTTGCCTGTTGTACGCCACCGACGATGGAGCCTCTTCTTTACCTGTTGCCGTCACGGAATAATGAGACTCAGGTTGTTGGAATACCACCATCAATTTGCTGTACATCAGTTCATTTGGAGGAACCGTCTATACAAAATTTTATGAATCTTACGGCTTGTTAGATACTGTTTCAACTGCTTGGCAAGTTCCACAGTGGTATTCGCCTATTGCACTCTTATCGATTCCTCTAAAGTAACATTGAGATAAACAGGAGTACACGCTTTTTGCAGGCCCCATACCATAAACCCTTCCGGCTGAAAAAAACCTTGGAAGAAAAGCTAACACTGATCTCGAGAGCATCACAGTTATGGTTTGCAATGATAGAATTACGTAAATCCCCATCAATCCTCCGACAAGCCAGACAATATACAATTTAACTCATTCGAATTTCAAACAAACCAACTCTATAAATTGGCCCTTTTTCTAACAAACTAATGGTGTTTAAAGTTCAAGCAGTTAATGAGCAGCTAAGAAACAGATAATAAAAGAACATTCTATTTCTAGTTTTATAGCCGCTTTATAGCAATTAGCAGTTCCGCTCAGATTTCAGAGAGGTGGACAGTTCTCCTACGGGGTCAAGCGAGCTTGCGAAGTACTGCTGTGAGAAATATATATATATATATATATATATATATATATATTAGAAAGGAGTTTGTGAGAAGAAGAGATCTGACAACGATAGCATATTGGACCTAAAGAGAAAAAACCTGTATGCTACACGAGCAAATGCTTCTTATTTCATATAAAGAAGAAAATAAGAACTGAGTTAAATTTCTTCGGCTATACCTTCCAAATATTATCAAGGTCCACATCAGCCGAAGGACAGAAGCATGTCTGCACCATAAATTTGTGACGACCCACATCGCTGGGAACGCCATCCAACGGTTGCAGCATGACCGTGATATTTTTCGAAGCGTTAGGAGGTAAAATACCTGAGTACGGCATAAATATCAAATGTAGAGGTGATAAACGAGATGAATAAATTAGTGCCACATGATATTTTGAGGCTAGACGAGTAGTTACCCGAATTGGGGCGAACACAGTATTGCTTCGGTGCGGTGGTCTTCACTTTGAAGCATACATGTCGCTCAGATGGGTTTTTCAGCTGCAACTGAGCATTGACGATGTCGGTGAAAGGGCCTGCAATAAGTATTAGGTCGTGAAGAAAGTTCTTGCGTTTTTGCGCCTCAAACTTCAAATGCACATATCTCGGCTTAAACAAAAGTTCATCAGTCGAAATAACAACCATTACTATCGCCACACTTTTGTAAACGAAAAGCAAGTTTGTTTATCTTATTCGCATAGAAGTCCGGAGATCTAAAGGCGATGAAATCGTCGAATGCCGCGGCAGCATCATGTTGGGTTTTGGAGCATTTCTCCTTAAAAAAGCCGTCGAGATGTTTAAAGAAATGGTAGTCTAAGGGAGCAAGGTCTGGGGAATGTGGTGGATGGGGGAGAGTTTCATAGCCTAGCTCCATCAGTTTTCTCAGGGTAAGTTGTGCGACGTGGGCCCGTGCGCTGTCGTGGAGTAGAATTGGCCTCTTCCTATTCACCAGTGCCGGGCTCATGAGCTGGAATTTTCGATACATTTCGTCAATTTCTTGACAGTACTTTTCGGCTGTAACGGTTTCATCCGGATCCAAGAAGCTGTGGGGGATCAGCCCGGCTGCAGACCACTAAACATCACCATAACCTTCTTTCCATGCTGCTTCGGCTTGGAAAAATGTCGTGGGGCTTGATGCTTGTTCAGATACTGGCTTGATCGTCGCCGGTTGTCGTACAGAATCCATTTCTCATCGCACGTCACAATACGGTCTAAAAATGGATCGTTCCTGTTGCGCAGAAGCAAGGTGGAGGCGAGCTCGAAGTGGCGGTCTTTCTGGTGCTGAGTCAACTCATGCGGCACCCACTTATCAAGCTTCTTCGGCTTCCCGATCTCCTACATGTGGGTGCCAACCGTCTTGCTGGAAACATTCAATCCTGAGCCAATATCCTACAGCGTTGTATGTGGATTTTCTTCCACTAACGTTCTCAATTGTTCGTTGTCAATGGCGGAAGACCGCCCACCACG
Organism: Haemonchus placei; assembly: GCA_900617895.1. Taxonomy (NCBI): domain Eukaryota; kingdom Metazoa; phylum Nematoda; class Chromadorea; order Rhabditida; family Trichostrongylidae; genus Haemonchus; species Haemonchus placei. The sequence goes on from UZAF01017677.1 coordinate 28,285, forward strand.
CTCATCATCTTCCAGGCTCTCATTACGGATACGGAATTTTTCTAAACATCACTGTGCTCTACGTCGATTCGTCGTACCTACACCAAGGGCATCGTTGATATCCCGGGCCGTTTCAGTCGCACTCCTGCCTAATTTGAATTGGAAAAGATAAATCGTGCAAAACTGTCGCTTGTCCATGCTGATTTCGACCTTCTACAAAACACCACGAATCACTCCAGGACAAAACCAATTATATGTTTGAATAGAGCAAAAAATGCGCTTCAAAACGGTATAAAGCTTGCAGACAATCTTGTAGCAAATAACACCGCGGCGAGCATTTGAAAAATGGGCGTCAAAAAACGCAAGAACTTTCTTCACGACCTAATATTAAAGCAGAAAACCGAGCATAGCAAATTATTCACTCCGAAAGACAAACTAGAGTGGCCTCATTCGACTTGATTAAAGATTACTGGATAATATTCACGCTTTCCGTTTGAATTCCACAAACGTGAGTATCTCATTGGCTGCTTTCAGACTTCAAAGACTTAACCTACGAGTGCGCGTCCGACCGACAACGCCGCTGGCTGCTTATTGACAATACTGGCTTGTGATCCATCGGCGTTCAGGGGTGTGGGAAAGTGGTTACGACCGAGATAAAATTAGGTACGATAGAGATCGCTTTGCGTCTAGGTGCAAAGTGACTTAAATCATCCTTAGACTTATCTTATTTTACGCCTCTCCTCAACCGCGCATTACCCCATTTTAGTTATGAGAGTGATGAATATGATGAGAAGGTGTAACTTTAAGAAAATTAGGTTTTTCACCGGTAAAGTTTTCATAGTCTTTGGTTTGAAGAGTTTTATTACCACGCGAGATAAAAGAAATTTCAACGAAGAAAAACCGTGATATGTAACGAAGCCAAATTTTCCTAATATAATGTTTCTTTAAATTAATAATTAAACAGCCCAGATCGTAAAGAATTCGATCATCTTTACCCTAAACAGCTCACTTTGGATGCGATTTGCTTCTCGCTGATGAAATTCGTCGAATCTGAGAAATGAAGATGAGTTAATGGTTGTGTGTCAGCTGCATTTGAGGTGGTTGCGTAGGCACAGGAGTGGCATAGTATTAGGTTCATCGAAAAATCTTGATAGGTTTTTTAAAAAGGGGGATTTTCGATTTTCACGTATATCTATCATGTGATAGTTGTGGAGCATTTTGAAAGATTTTCCGCAAGAGTTTTATAAGGGCGCGTGCTCCTACCTGAGTTTGAACACGATGTCCACAAGACTATCTTCGAACTCTTCTATGAGTGGCGTCGCGGCACTGGAGCGACAGCAACAGTCCACAATATCAGCAGCGCATTGGGGGAGAACACCAATTCCTTCGCTCGCTTTAAGGGGCTCTGAAGACTGGCCTCGAACTGGACGCCCCTTCCCCGTCAATAACACCGAAGATTCACGACACCGTCAAAGAGGATCCGGAAGTTAACATCTTGCAACGAGACTTGGGTGTGCCCAATCAACAGTGGTCCGTCGCCTTCATGTCCTCGGTTACAGAAAAGTGCTGACTCGATGGCTACCTAATGCCTTGACCGACAGTATGCGGTACCCCNCTATCCAGTTGTCACTCTCTCCTTCTTCGCCCACATCACAAGGAATTTCTGGAGGACCTAGTTATTGTTATAAAAGCTGGATACTTTAGCTGGACGACGCTAGCAAGCATCGCACCGTCTGGCTCTCGAGAGAACGGCAGAAGATGCAAACCGAATCCGGCCTCCACCCCAAGAAGTTTCTCCTTTACTGCTTCTGCGATCCAAAAGAAATGCTGTACTGCGAACTGCTCAAGCATGGAAAACGGCCTAAACGAACTTTGATGCATCTCCTCCATGACAACGCTAGGCCTTACAGTGGTCAAGAGACCTGTGCAATTGAAGGAGCTAGGATGAGACAGTACGGTACCACAACCATCATATTCACCTGATATTGCCCCCTCAGATTACCACTTGTTCAGGCCCTTCAGACCTCGAGGCTAGTAAAAAAACAGCTTTCCAATTATGACCACCTCGAACGGGTGGCAGGTGACTCCTTTGGTTCCCAATCTTCCCAGTTCTGGGAAGACGGAATCGCTGACCTGCCCCTTAGGTGGGACAATGTTATAACTAACGGTGGTTACTATATTGTTGATTAGCTTGCATTGTTTGCTGGTTTGTAAAACAACAGAAAAAAACCTCAACTCTATCAAGACTTTTCGATCAACCTAACAGAAGGATTGCAGTGCGGATTGGAGCTGCGCTGAAGCTGAGGTACACCCCGTAAATTCTCGGAAGAGGTAGAATGTGTCCTCAGAGTACATACTAAGGTTCTAAGAAGGCTTCTTTTATATAGTCAATAGTTGCATATAAATCACTTACCCACCAGGCTGAGCTGATGATTTCTCTTCAATGTGCTGAATTTAGCCTGAAGTATAGTAATGTTCCGTGAAAAGTGTGAAGTGCCCTAACTGATCAGCCGAAGGACATTCAATAACCTTTCAAAGACGAGATGCCCCAATACCAAACAACTACGTCGCTTTTGTTTATGTTGTCTGGTATTCCAGATCAGTGAAAATTAAAAAAAAACCAAAAGAATATTTTTTTACATCTTACACGACTTTCATTTTTGAGTCTTCTGAACTTTTCTATTCTATATTGTAATAAAACTCTTGAAACTGCAGATTTTGAGAATTTTCCTGTCCACAGAACTGATTTTCCATTGAAATTTCATTTTCTTACTGCCATCACTCTCAAACTTAGATGAGGTTATGAACGATTGAACGCGTAATAGATAAGTTCAGGTACTATTGAGGTCATTTCGCATCTAGACGCAAAGTGATCTCAATCGTACCTAAATTTCTCTCAGTCGTACCCAAGTTCACACATCCGGTGTTCAGTGTTGTGAACACATTGCCAGAAACACCGTCGGTCGGGCGCCCTCGCTCGTCGGTTGCCTTGTTGACGTCTGAAAGCAGCCATTTCTTTCGGTTTCTGGTGTCTAAAAAATGAAGACAAAAAATGAGGATGTGGTCGATGTTATAATGAGCCCTCCGTTAATCAATCAGTGTATGAGCATGAATTTTCAATATCGAACGGCATTGATACAGATGGCCTGGCAAAATACCCCTATTTCGGGTTCGATATGGTGTCTTATCTAAGCTGGGCGTAAAGTGGGTTGCGGGTGTAGAGGAGTGTATAGGCGATAGTTGATGTTGAAGTTGAAAGTAATCGGCTCAGCCATTCCGCTCCTCCAATATGTCCTTTCGTTGTAAATTTACTTGGGAAGGAGGAAGCACCACTTTTATCCAAGACTGCGCTAGAGTTCAGAGGAGGGGTAGATAACTACCTAATGCCCACAGACATCTTAGCCAAAGAATATAGTTCTTTCCTAATCCTCACATGGCAAGGGGCATCGGAGCGGGTGAGATGATTAACTCAAACGAAAAGCTAGGGTGAAATTGTACGTTAAATAGATTCGTTCATCAAGGTGGTCCTTCCCTATCTAATGCTTAGTTTAATACATTACACTCTCTTGGCTGAGAAACTTACTAAGCACCATTATGGCTTTGCCGAGTCGGCTATACCTTCTGTGTTCTAGTGGTCAATTTGGAAAATCCAGTGCCTCCCCCACCTTCCCAACTAGATTTTCATGGCCTTTGCTGAAGTATCTGATGTAAACAAAGAGGAAAGCCTTCTACCTCGATGCTTATTGCTCTCGTCAAGATCTGCTTAGCTTGTAAGACCAACATAGCGACGCTCCGTTAAAGACACTGACACATGCCGTCCGTCCCCGTGTATGCCCGTCTGCCATAATGACATTCACAATACTAGGCACTTGTTGAAAAATGCATTTGTGTGAGGGTTTCTCCAGGCAGGTTTCAATAAATGTAAAGCCGACCACCACTTACCTCTGTGAATGAAGTAAAGTGAATTTGATATTGATAAGAAACAAAGCTCATAAACATCTGTTACTGATACTAAAGCAGAAATAACGACGGAAAGGTGATTTTTCGAGTCGGACTTGGCTGTCAGAAATTTATAAGTGATAGTTTTGGAATACGCGTTGCCTGTAAGGCGGTACATCGCAAAAGTAACATTCTAGATTGGAGTATCAAACGTCAACTGCTGATGATTTCCTTTAAAATGAAAGTAGTACAGAAATCTTGTAGAAATCGTACCACAAAAACGTTTTCCAATCGAAAACCAAAGTGTGCAGACAGTTTCGAAAAGAATGACAAATGTCAGGAGAACTCAAAAAAAAGGACAAAACTACCTTTGAAGACAAGTTCTTTCGCCGGCGTCAACTGTAGCACTTGAACAGGCTTATATTCTGACATGGGTGACTTGAAGCTACAACGAGTTCATCAATAGCGTTCAAACATGACGTAAAACGTGAACGAAATGCGATGTCTAGCAATGGCCAAGCACTGCTCGCGTCACTACGACCCTCAAATCGTAATAAACAACATATATGTACGTTTGGCCGTGATTACATCATCAGAAATCGATTACACTTCGGAAATATTTGTGTAGGATGAAGCAAATCGTGTTTATAACTTCGTGAACTTCCAAACTAACAGCGTGGCACATTTCAAACTTGTTGTCTATCAAGATAAAGGTACGAAACCTAAAAGATGTAAAACATTGTATCGACAACTATTTCGAAAAAAAAAACCTCGCACAACAGTAAGGAAAGGTCGCTGATGACGATGACGCAGAGGGATGAGGAGGTGAGTGACCGTCTGACTCTCGCCAATCACTTCGTGAGCGCGAAATGATACGCAGGCAACGCGAACACACGCAGCGAAATTTGAATTACGAAAAGGAGAGCGGCGGGACTGTGCGGTGTCGCGACGTCGCATCGCGGTGAGTTTAAGTGCGATTGATTTCTCGGCGGTACGGATGGCTTCGTTCTGTTCGTGTATGCCATGGTTAAGTTTGATTTCACTGGCGCACGAGCAACTTGTACATACACTTATTCCGACTTCCGACTCCCGCTTCTTGTTGTTATTGTCGAAAGTAGGAGTCCAGTAATAGTGGGAGTCCTTGAAAATGTCCTGGAGACGGTAGAGTGGCCAGCCTTCCCTTTTGAGAGCGTTGCACATAACATGTCGTTCCTGTTCTCATTTACTAACGTCCATACTTGTTCAATCCCAAGTAGGAGTACCCTTAAGAAACATTGTTGAAGAAGAAGTGGAAGTCCTGATGAAGCGAAAATCTGTGAAAATGGAACGACTTTGCTGATAATACCACCCATAGACAGGAAGAAAAAACGAATTTAAAAGAAATGAGTCCCAAAGATCAGAAGATATTCAAATAACAGGAAAAAAAGTTTATTCTAATGGAAGCGAAACAACGGTAACTGAGTAGCAGGGCCTGAATGTGTAGGGCAGCAACTACGTTGGGGTCGGGCGAGTTATCCTTAACCTTAAACATAAAAAAGACAAAATAGTGGATTGGTAGCCGCGCTCCTTATCACTATTCTGATGAAGTTCGCATTCTGAGAGGTTATTAAATTATGCAATGAATTGGAACAGTATCAATATTTGTCCAGGAGCGGCTTCAAAACATCTATCAAGTCCTAATTTATGAATTTAAAGCCCTACTTTAACATCGACCAGTGAAAATGTAGTTAAGGGGGGGGGGGGGGGAGAGGGGGCAGCGCTTTTTCGCTAGAGCGCATACAGGTGTAGCCAACCTTAGTTGTGTTCAGGAATGGTTTTCTGTCAAAAGGATTATGTTTTTAACTAATTTTTAGAAGGGGAGGAGCTCCGAGGTGGTTGATATGATTTAAAGGGCTTAGAGGCAAAAAGCTGAGGTGGGATAGGAACAGAACAGGGATAGCAGAGTGGACAAGAGTGTAGGCTCACGTCTCACTTAGAGCGAGTGCGAGTTCGATCCCTGAAGTGGCAATTCCATGTCTTGCAAAAATTTCCAAAATGGCATAGGTACCAGCGTCAGGCCAGGTTGACAGGCCGGCTGATGGAGAAACCCAACCACAACGAACATGTCTGAAGTCTTAAAAGGTATCAGTGATAAAGCTAGGACGTCACCCGGAAGTGGTCACAGGACCCCAGCCCGAGTTCTTCGGACAGTATGCGAGGGCTACCGAGGAGTGAACGATCTCGGTCAAAGAAGTTAGTTCGAATTGGGACTCTGAACGTGGGTTCGCCTACTGGAAATTCCCGAGAGATCGCCGATCTAATGAAGCGCAAAAATATCCAAGTCCTATGCCTTCAGGGGACCCGCTGAAAAGGAGCAAAGGCTATGGAAATCGGAGAGGGTGTCAAACTCTACTACAATGGGGATGACACCAAACGAAATGGCGTGGCCATAGCAGTAGCGGAAACCCTTCAAAGACTCCGTCTCCGCAGTTAGTAGGACCAACAGTAGAATCATGGCCGTGAGGATAGACACGAAGGAGAGGTACTGGACAATAATATCAGTGTACGCACCACAAGCCGGCTGCCCCATCTACGAAAGAATGAGTTCTATCTGAGCCTTGACGAGGCCATCCGATCAGTTCCAGAAGGGGACTATCTCCCCATAGGAGCTGACCTGAAGGGGCACGTCGACAGTGAAAGGAGGGGAGTGAAAAGGATACATGGAGGTAGAGAAATAGGAGTCAGAAACGAAGAAGGAGAAAGGGCTCTCGACCTGGCCATGGCCCATGACTTGGCAGTCTACAGCATCTTCTTCGCGAAAAGGAGGTCGCAGAAGGTAACCTACAGCAGTGGAGGGAAAGAAACGGAAGTAGATCATGTGCTAGTAAGAGGGTCGTCCCTCAAAACTGTAAAGGACATCAAGGTACTGCCTGGAGAAGAAGTGGCTACCAGCACAGGCCTCTCC
>UZAF01017678.1:7209-27459 GCA_900617895.1 Haemonchus placei
AAAAAAAAAAAAAACAAATTGCAACACCGCAGACTACATAAAAAGATAAGAATATGAATAAATTTTTCATTCAGACCAGAAGTCATAGGGCATAGACTCTTCGACTTCACGGAGACACTGAGTTCACCCGCGAAAAATATGAAGTCAAGGTAACAACACAAAGAAATGTGAATAACTACTTACGTCTACACCTCGGCACGGTTGTTTTTCCCGCTCTTTATCTCTAGTTCGCTCACGATCGTTTTGCCGCCAGAGTGCATCAAATTGCTCACTGATACTGCTACCGGACCGGAAGCTTTGTGGAGAGAAGTCTACGTCAGGACTATCCTCAAGCCCAGACAAATCGAGGTTGTGTTCCAAAGAGGCGTGTATGGTCGGAGATGCCACCACTTGCGACTCCCCCTGCAAGCACAATTCAGTACGGTCAAACTACACATTTGATCTATTTCCTTCCAAAGCATGAAAAGGCCACACAAGTTGTAAAAAAGATAAGTGATACTTGCGAGGTATTGGCGAAAGAAGGTCATAAAAAGCTAGTAAATTTTCCACAACCGAATCACCCATGAACGTGAAAGCCTTACTTTTCTCATTTCAGAGTTTTTCTTCTCAAAATTCTTATAAACATTACATCGCTCAATACCGCGAATTTCCGTCCTCACACGTGTCATAGCTACTGACTTCAAATGGTATAACCTGAGTAAAATTACTCAAACATCTTACAGGTTTAGGTTTAGGAGGAGGAAGGGTGATTCTCCGCTTACGACCTTTCTGTTGCAAGAGAAGGTAGTACGTTGCCGTCAGATAGTCGAATTTCCACTCCTGGAAGAGGAAGGAAAAGTACTTGTGAAAGACTAATGTGAAAACTAGTTCGAGACTCGGACGCTTAGTAACAGCCATCAAATATCAGAGGAAGCTGTGAGCGCGAGAAAACAAAATTCAACCAAAGCGATGGGTAAAAGATAAGGATTGAGAGTGAACAGAAGCCTTCCAACCTTAATCAGAGCAATCATCTCGACAAGTGACTTCCTATGGTGGAACGCCAATTCCGTAGCAACCTCTTCATCAACAACATTTTTCTGAAGATAGATTTTCAAGCTGAACCGATAATTATTAGATCTACTAATGATCAATGGGCTGATCTAGGTGAATGGATAATAAGCTTAAAAAAAAACTCCTCGGAAAATTCAAACTTTACATCGTAAATACTAGTCCATTTCAACTTCTGACTATATTTGTAATTAATCCAGGGATGGTCCAACAGTTGTTGGACTGTTATACGATACTGAGGATTGACCTGAATATTTAATGTTAAATATTTGAAATTTACCTGCAAGAATATTAGACGTACCTGTAACATGCTACGTAACAATGCTTTGCTACTTGGGCTTAACCATTCTGGCTCAGGATATTGTCCTCTCTGAAAACCGAAGCTAACCTTTCCACAACGAAAACAGATCGAGTGGGAGAGAACAAAGTAGAGTGATATTTATGGTATTGGTGAACATTTGCATCCTAATCACTGCATTGACTGACAGAACGTACCGCTATTTTACGATAAAGAAGTTGCATAGACTCGTCTTCAAACGGCAGCGAACCACAAAGAAGTGCATATAACAGTACACCCATTGACCAGATATCTGCTTCATTTCCGAGATATGCTTTACCCTTGAAAGGATTCATCTGCGATATTTCTGAAGTCGCAAGCAGCAAAAAAGAAAAAAAAACAAGATAAAAAAGATCTTTCAAAGACAACGTAAACGGTTTCTATCTTACAGGAAATTATGCATTACAAAAACAGCTATACTCATTAACACTCATCAAAAAACTTCGACCAACCGCAATAAGTTCAGGAGCAGCATAAGCAGGAGAACCACAACAGGTGTCAAGTGGACGTGAAAGTGAACATGGTTTTGCACATAAGCCAAAATCTATCACTTTCAGATGCAGGTCTTCAGTCAAGAGGAGATTCTCCTGAAGAGAAAAATGAATAAATGCAGTTCGCTACGAAAACAAAGGAGCGAATTAGTGCCACATGGTCGATCAGGTAATTTCTCGCTGCTTTGCCTAGACGTCCAACGAGTTTTCGTTGAACTTAGGAAGGGGACAACTATTCGAAATTTGTTTTTTAAATAAACCATAATTGTCTCACATTTGACCATTTGAATACAACTGGCAAAACCATCAGAAAAGTCAGGGTCATAACAAAATGGAAAAAGAATAGAGAGCGGAGATATTTTGCTAGGCTCAGAGCTAGTTTCTGCGCAAAGTTGAGAAGTGCTAGTTACTAACGCAAAATGGGTCAGGGTAATGGGGAAAAGAACAGACTGGCACCCATAAGAGGAATTTGAAGACGGGTTTCATATTTATTTCGTGTCACATATTGCCTATTGCACAGGTAGCAATCAAAGCATAGGAACTATAAATTTCGTATCGTCCCATGATTCCTTACCGGTTTAAGGTCTCGGTGTGCGTAACCCATTGAATGCACGTAGGCCATAGCTTGTACAAGTTGACGAAAAAAGTGGCGTGCTTCAGATTCTTCGAGACGCTCTTTTCTCACGATATAGTCAAACATCTCGCCTCCACTACAGTACTGAAATGATTCATATTTTGTTTAACAGAAAAGTTCAACGAAAAATCCAAGGAGATCAAGGTCCTCGCCTCCATGACGATAAAAAATTTATCTTCAGTGTCAATAAATTGATATAGTCGACAAATGTTCTGATGCGATAGAGTTTTAAGAGCATCTAACTCAGTAGTAACTCTTGGCAAATCATCCTGAACAACATTTACTTAAATCTAAGCATAAATAAAGAATATATCAAACCTGAAAGAATTAAACCCAAGACCTACACCGATCGCCTTTTTGTCAATTATTTTGATAGCAACTTTGAGACCAGTTAACAAGTGAGTGGCTAGCTTGACTTTGCCGAAGCCTAAAACAGAGCCTCAGGAGGCCGAATGAACGTAGTGGAAATAAAGGATAAAAACTTATTGGAATACAGTATCCAATCATAATCGTACCTCCTGATCCGAGTTCATCATGTACTGAGTAAAGGCCCTCCAGCGCAGGGTACGACATCTAGTAAAAACCCACGCCGCGAGGCTGGGGTCCGTTCTGAAAGCAAGAAAAAAAATTAGATAACAACCTATTTCCAGTTAGTGCTATAAATACTCCGGATTTCTCTAGAATAGCCTTGTACATTGGTTTTCTCTTGAGAAATTCAAATAAAGGAGTAAATCAGTTGACAGAGTCAGGCAGCAGAACTGACGCTACACTAGAACTCACTACTTTAAAGCCGGAATGTAAGAGAAGCGCTCATTCCTTATGCACAGTATGGTGATTCTTAACAAAAACAATATTCCCATTCAATTGAAATTAGGGAAATCACAATTCTACTACCGTTCAAAAGACTCATAATTTCATGTCTTTGATTTTTCAAGCCCATCTTATTCAAACTAAATCCATCGAATGCTCAGGTTCTTCACATCCTGATGAAGCACCTTGATATATAATAGTGGAGGTACTGCAGGTACCCCTTACGGAGCTGATAAATGAACTCTTTAAGAGATATTGAAAGTCTCAAGAAAGCCCTGTAATGCTAGAAGCTGGAGCTCTTTGAAACGATATCTTTTTTGCGACAGATTATAGCTGGCAATAGATTCTTTAGAGGCAATAAGCAATATAGTCCCGTTGGGTCAGAAGATGATAAGAGCCTTCTAAATCATCAACTCAACAAATTTGCAGGAACTGCTCTGGGGGCCTATCATTCTTCGAATTATAGAGATGAATCAAAGATGATGGTTCAAAATACTTGTATTACTGAGAAAACTTGGATGACATAGCAACGCGACTATCTGTCAGCACGATAACCAGTTAGAGGGCTTTTGTTTACCTAGATTCTATCAGATATCGTGCTGACTCTGACAATCTGATAAAACTTTTTGAAAAGGTCTGCTCTCCATTCTAACCAGAGAGCAACGAAGGGGATACCACTAGCTACTGGAATGGGATTGATCGTTCGATCGAGTAAATAGTACCAATCAGCAATTGCAACACGAAAATGAAGGGAACTAAAGGGAACTACAGCTGGAACTCCAAAACTTCAATATAGTGGCTGATGGTACTGATCATGAGCAAGACAATCACTTTCGGGAGGGACACTTGGCGGAAGCTATTGCCTGGACGACACAAACCACTAGTTTTCTGAAAATGACACACAGGGATAAAACCAATTTCTTAATGTAAACAACATATAGCGCATTCATTCACTTTTAATGATCAAAATGGAAAAAGGCTGTAACCCATACTCATGAATAAAGACGCCAATACCAGAAACAAGTTCATATTCATGTACAGCTCAGTCATTCAACTCATTTATATAAGATATCAGCAAAACTGATCCTGATCAATCCTGGGGCTGTATAAACGAAGCGATTGGATAATTCAAAGAAATATCGGATTATTAAAACAAGCATCAAAATAGGGAGTTCAGGTCAAGGGTATTACTTAACTCAACCACGATAACCTCCAAAAAAATTATGGCCATCAAGAGTAACTTCTGCAGTTCGTCTTTTGAAAATGCAACTTTCGCGCGTTGTGAGATTCTGATTGGAGCGCTTCAACTACGCACCGAGTTCATTAATGAAGTACCGGGTTTCCTTCCATTATCGCTGGTGAAATGCACTGGTTTACATGAACCGAGGGATACGAAACATGGTCTTTTGGAGACTTCCAGAGAAGCTTCCTTAGTAACTCGTTAGCTAGAAGAATCGAAACAGAGGTGACCCAAAGGGTTTTTTCATAACCGGAATCTCAAGTTTCTCCACAAGGATCGTTGAACCTCACTCATCAGCTGATTGGATATATTCGACATCAAGTAAAAAGGATATATGCGAATCTAGTGGAAATCCATGTACACATACAGGTCAACGAGGTGACTCAATTGCAAAAGAACCCCTATAAGAGGAGTAGTGGCTTGTCTATCGTAATATAGAGGGCGATGCCTGTCCATCGAAGGATTCGTTTCCCACAGGATTTAGTGACAGTTTCAAGAATGCAATATTGATTGATAAGTTGGACAGACCAGCTCGTCGTGACCGCGTATCGATTCTATTCATAGCCTGGTTCTATCAATGCTGGAGGGAAGCAGGTTTGTAGCAGTTTTGCTGGTTGGCCTTAATCATGCCAGAAGGTCCTGCCACATACGAAGAGTAAGGTATGCGTCTCAACGAAGCAGAATGAAACAAGCAGAAAGACTAAGCAAACACCGGCCGATGTGATCTGACCTTCCAATGTCATTCAAACAGCATTAGCCTCATTCGTTGAGGAGGTCACATCACGGGCGTTTTTCTCTACAGTGATCCCCAACAATTACATAGAACTAGTATTCGTGCAGCAATTTGTATTGCAAAACTACTCATTGTGTGTTCGGCAGAAAACCACCAACAGACGACCGTCATTGAAGTAGTCCTTGAAGTCCCTACAATATGCCCACCGGGACTTTTCCTGACTGCGTTTTATGAGGACTATCGGAAGCTTTTAGCCCATGACAGTCATTTTCATTAAAGGCAGTTTGTTGAAAGGACCTCTTGTAGAAATATGAGATTACCGTAACATGCTCGAACTACCACACAAGCATCTGCCTTTCGGTGCATAGGGCAACGTATTACTGTATAGTTCAAAGGTGTCTCTGAAAAAAGACAACACAGCATTTGTCATCTCATAAGTATATTTAAAAAAGATCCAAATTCTCAGATTCTCGTCGGTGAGGCTGTGAAGATCGTTTTTACGAGGGCGCGAATTTACTAGTTACTTTCCAGTAAGTTACACCGAAGACAGTATGTCCTGTAGGACAGTTGCTGAACTACCTCGCCTAGTTCATCGGTCATACTGTATGGTTTTAGGGAAGACAGAGGTTTTCGGTAAACATAACATTTAGCTCACCCTAATTTCGTAATGGTTAGGTGGTTTCTAGGGCGACGGCACGATCTTTACAACTTCTTCATACCTCTTCCAACACATTGAACATCATGCCCTCTCCGAAAGCTGAGAATCATTCACCTAGGAATACTGAAATCCCACCATTTCGTTTTCTTCCACTCTTGGACACATAAGAATACAAAAATAGAAGAAATTCCGCATGAGATTGCTTCTGGATATAATGAGTAGAATTTTGAAGTCTGAAGGAATTCCTGGAACAGTAATCCCGTCTACACGTCCAGGTAAGCACCTCACTCACTGCCTCAATGTCTTCAGTCGGAACCCCCCTCATCACATCTCATATGAAGGGCTTTCAACGCGTATCAGGTCCTATTTAGTTTCATGACGTGTGATTACTGTATGACTTCGGACTGCAAAATCTGTCTTGTCAGGGAGCATGACTATGCAGCAGCTACAGTGAATGGCATAGAGGTAAGCGCTGGAAAAGCACTAGCAAGTCGGTAAAGTCAAACCTCGTAAAAGCCGGTCAAGTCACCCACTCAGTCAGCTGATACCATTTCCTAGACACATACAGCTTATAAGTGAATCTGCGGTAACTGTCAGCCAGCATACTGACCTCTTCTGAATAAAAGCATTCTGCCTGTACACTTCATTTGCTTCCACCGTGAGGTATCGCCTTGGTAAAAAACATCTTTTACCACAAACTCGTAGAGTACATTCGAAATATTTATTGTCATGTAAATAAATTACACTGCTAAGGCTACAATACGAGGTCGTCCATCGTCTGTTTTAACATATCATCAACATATTGATCAACTCCTTTTACCGGCTCATTGCTTTCGGTCATCAGTTTGATTGAGCCTGAAAACAAATTAAGTAAAACCAAAAGGATCGAACATGAAAGGCATTGGAGAGTTTCTCAAGAACGCGCCACGCACACCTCCATACAAATAGCCCAGTCGCATGATTGCATGCACCTATGGGCTGTCTTTCGGAGGCGAGCCAGTAAAAATGAAGATCTGGTCGTTCGACTGAACTTTCAACGATCAGCCGATGCTGAAGGATATAGCTCGGATCTTTGCACGCGCGCTTGGTTCCTAAGACTTGAGAGCGGTAACAGCGCCTCTTATCAGTCGACCACCTCGCAAACAACTTACGTAGCGTGCATAGACTACTTTACTGCTGCATTATTATTGGCTATTTATTGATTTACTGCTTAACCAATGTCAGTTACGACATTACACTCCTTTCTGGCACTAGCCTACGACAACCGCAACGCATCCGTTCGCCAGAGTGGTAAAAATTTCGCACAACAGTTTAGAAGCCGTGCAATAATTCTTTTAACGCTACTTACCGAAAGAAACTCGACGTCCTCGATTATGTGAGACAGATAAACCAGTATTCGGCCTGATATCGCCGTTCTTTGAAAGAGCCGACTCGGCGAGGCAATTTGGCGGCTGTGGTCGTTTTGGTCGTGGTGGTTCCAGACTTAGGAGATCGGAAAGACTGTTGAACGGACCATCTGAAACAAGATGAGCCCAAATAAAAACATCAAAAAAATGAAAGAAAACAGTTCGAAAATAAAACATCAGTAACTGATCTTACAATCAGAGCAAAGGCTGGAACTCTAGTACGCTATTGAACAAGCAAACTCATATAGCTCTTGTAAAGTACCTGGTAACAACTTCTTCAGGTCGACATTGTGAATCTGATCGTGGTCTCGGAATGCCACCTTACCATATTCGCAAGCTGTGCCCATGAACAGTGCAAGATCGAATACCCGAGCTGGATGTGGTGGATCGAAGAAAGACGTTCCGTATGGTATTATTTCGATCTGTAATGAAGGTAATGACGCAGATGAAGAGAGAGTCAAGCCGGTTATTAGGAAGCCCCGAAACCTATACTTGGCATTTCTGTAGATGAGCCTATTCCATAAGGGAATATTCGGGAGTACTTATCAATTAGGACCTCCTCAATGCTTCATTTTACCCTTGGTGCTTTTATGAGAGTGAGAGCGTTATTTGCAAAGAATTAGCAACGGTAAGGCCTGAAGATGCGCTCTAAAGGGTTGACCACACCGCACACTGTCTTGACCTTTTTCAAGTGTAGTTGGAAAAGCAAAAGTAGTGGTGAGATTAGGGATGATGATTGGAGAGCCCGTTCTGGGCGTTACCGTACTCTTCAAACCTCTAAATTTAAAACCCAAAGAGAAAGGGGTTCCTGGATTCTAGATTGCCCCGAAACGAATACTCCTAGACTTACTGAGTACTGAAGGAATTGATGCTCATCCAGATGATTCAACATGTTCTTCAGTGCTACTGCCACATAGGGCCAAAGAAGTTTAGTAGGAGCTTGGGCTTGCTCCTCTTCTAGCTCATCCACACATACTCGAGCCGCTAACTCGATTTCACTTTGAGACGTCCGTTCCACATGTAAACGAACCTGAAAGGGAACTTTGACAATGCGACGCTGAACATAGCGAATAATGAAGAACTTTGAATGCGAAAGTTTTTTTTAAGCCCTGTAAAGGAGTGAAATCGCATTCTTACTCAAAGGGTTTACTTCGGCGATTCAGCGTTGGGTTGAAAGCGGCACTTCGCTTAGTATCTACTGTTTATCCCAATCGAAACCAAAGAACTCAAACCCAAATCCGAAGCGATGCAAAGCCACAACAGGCAATGCATAAGGGATTATCCATGTGCACTTCGTGGATAATACCGAGGATCAACAGACGTGCTAGTTTCTAATAACCAGCAGAACGAAATTACGTGATTTGTCCGCTATCTCCCTTATTATTTTGATGTAACCCATCACCCGAACGAATCGTTGGCAAGGCACAATTGAATACCATTAGATACCAAGCCCATATAACGTCGATTGACCACCAAGCGTTTTTTTTTGATATTCATAGGAACAGGTTTGATTTTTTGTATCTTAGCAAACTGCACAAAACCCTTCATCACTCTGGTAAACGTGAAGAGCTACAAAGCTCTTGGTATAAATTCAAGAGCCAACGAAATTCTGAAGACAGAAACTGAAGCATATTATTATCTTCACTGGCCTGAAAGTTTGTATTTGGATTGAAAAACCTGAAGAGAGGCAAGAGGAGAGCAATTGCGGTAGGGGATGAAAGCATGTGACCCAGAAAGCCAAGTGTGACTTTAAGCCCACCGAGGCTAAACAAGCTGCCCATAGCTCGATAATGATGTCTGCAACTGCAGAGGAAAGGAAAGGAGCAGTCTACAAAAAAAAACATCCAAATGACAATGTAGTGGGTTCCCAGTGAACAGCCGAATGCCCGTGCGTCTTGTAGCCCACAGCCGCGTGCTTGTGCGAACGGTTTGTTTGGTTTTCATCCTGGCGCGCTACTTCTAGTCAACCGAAACCCTGGTCGCGTCAAAAAAACTGATTTGTAAACAAATGAATAGAAAACAAGCCACCAGAAGCCTGAAGTCTTTTTGTCGCTGCTTATTAGGCACTGTGCGACGACTAACGTCGCAAAATTGAATTAATTTGATAGTTATTTATCAAAACAGCTTGGCGATCGTATCGAAGTACTTACCGGCTCCGTAGTAAGTAATATTCCATCTGTCCATTCATAGGACGTATTCATATAGGGTTTTATCGATCGGCACATTTCCACGAAAGTAGACTGATCTGGTGCAGCCAGTGGGAACTGTAGTCGTAGAAGCACCTGTACCTCCATGTCGAGAGGTACTGGTGTCCAGTGGAGTACCTGAACACAAGAATAGCCGTCAGTGTACACGAGTGCTCAAAGTGAAGGTGAATTTCTCATTTGATCGAGCTCACCGGGGGTTTATTTGCAATAGAACGATCACTGCTATCATCTACAGCAAGCTGTACCATTTCATTGAAAAATGAATCCATTATGGGCTAAAATTTAAGAATTTTCGTGAATGTACCGTATATCACAAGAAGTACCTTCCGAAAGTGCAAAAGGATGACAAAAATAGCCTGACCATATCAAGAAATTTAAACACCAAATAAGCCATACCCTTTCAAACAAGTAATGAAAATTAATCAAATTGTAACTGGATGTTCATGAGAAGTAAAATGCCCATTCTTTACATATAATACCAAGCTTGTCGAGAAGGAGCTCACTTTAATATCGTCTTCAAGAGAGAACGTGGTATAGGTGAGTGCAGGGATTGTCTGCCATCGCCTTAGCTGCTCCATTCGGTCGTTTTTCCATGCTGAACCAGCCGGAAGACGGCTTAAAAACGAAAGAAAGATAAAGATTTCGCCATCAGTGAAAGCAATGGATGCGAGTGTCTTCAGATCCAACGATTTGAGGACAACTGAAGGCGAAGAACAAAGAGCCACCATCCAGCCACACCAAAGAGCTACCACCTAGCCACGAAGAGCCATCGGATGGCTTTCTTTAACAGTTTTCCCGTTAAAATCTCTCGAACAGCTCCAAGTGCATATCGTACAAGCAGTGACCTAGGTCAGCTAGTAAGTACCCGAATAGGTCTGATTTTATTCCCCATTATTGTTACCCTCAGCTGAACTCAATAATACCTTCGAATCATGTACAATATGTACCCTTTAAGCCCTTTTGCCATTCCCACACAATCCCCCAGACTCTTGCATTCAATGAACTAAAACGAGTATTTCAAAGCCGTACAAGCCGTTCTACTTGCCGCGATCTTGAATCCCACTACAAGCCCTGACGCCAGTTGAATTGAAGGGGTTTGATTAAGAAAAAGGATGGACCCAACCGAATGTATGTGGAGGGATTTGATGCCACAACGGGAGCCGCTGCTGTGCCGACCCCGATCACAGCCGTTATGCTGTCTCCCTACTTAAGGCGTTACATTTACCCCTACATTCTACAGAGCGAGACATAATAATATAAGCTCTAGTCAGCTGCTGCAGCAAAGAGATTGCACGAAAAACCAATCAAGACAGAATAACTCACGCAATTTTCTGGGAAAAGCGTTGATTCTCTTCATGAGCTCGTCGGAACTCGGCTCGAACAGATTCGTCAAGTTGGTCATTATCCGCGTCGCTCCATCTCCTCTTGATCACAGCGAATTTCAGCTTCTTCTCTGCCTGAAAAAAATTATTAAAGAGTATCACTGCGAGCAAGCTAAAGCCAAGCTGTAAAAATGGAAACCTCGAACTGTCTTTAAAGTTTGCAGAAACTTAGTACTGGGACTGGGACTGTGCAAAGAAGGCTAGCTAGTCAAAAGCTGCCAGATGAAAATGGAAAAGAAGGTGAAAGCTTCTGGCACGTGCCCGGCGACTGCAGGGACAATGCTTGGATGGCGGTGGCACAAGGGTGGCAAGTAAGCCGCAACATAAGCAGAGTAAGGGGTAAAAATATCACCAGTATGTTTTTAAAGGTCACCATTTTACAATGGGGCAGTAGGACAATTTCGGAAGAAAGGGTTTCATGTACTAGCGCTCAGGGACAGGAAAGATGTGGAGAGGTGTGTTAAGTGTAAATAATAAATGGATACTTGACAATAAAATACTTTGAAAGGTGGCGGACTTGGCAGAAAAAAAGTTGAGAAGTCGTCAATATGGAAGCCAAAGCACTAGCCACTCAATCTACCGCGTAGTACCATGAACCTAGAACTCAAAACCACGAAACCAATTGGCCTCTCTACTTGGATGAGCCACTATTCAGATACCCACTGGTTCTTCTATATTTACTGGATGTTTTCAGATACTTGAATTTCGCTAAAAATCGTGAACTTCAATAGCTTACTGGATCAACTCCAATGGCTTCCCTGATTTTCAGTAACACCAGTGGTAATGAGCCAATGTTTGAAGTTGTTTTTGTTATGTGTGATCAGTGCCATGCAGAGGAAGCTATACTTTTCAAAAGATGTTCGAGTTCCCGCTACCTTCGTCAGGTGTACAAACGTGGGCGAAATTGACAGCCATCGCACCGATGAAACTGCGATGGGATTCAAAAACATAATCCAATTCATCGATTCCCTCGTATTTTCTCATAAATCCTGATTGGAAGGTAAAATGAGCAACAGAGTCAAGGCTCAGTATAAGGGTCAAAGGGACGATCTGCAGTTATTTTACCGAAGTTTCACATTAGAGACAATTTCTTGCGGTCCGGAAAGATGCAAAAGGGAAGGCTGTCATGAAATCCAAGGAAAAATCTCTGACTGAAAATAAAAAAGAATGGACGGATGGATGGCCGGGCGATTCGTTTCCAAAATCTGTGAGCAGAAAATGATGAGTGGAATGAGATACAGTGCCAAAAATCCAGCAAGTTCCACCGGTAGCTCGGACACTCGAAAGGAGAAAATGTGCACGAGAGCTGCCGTCATCCTTTCAAAAAGCTCAAGTCCAGATTTCTAGAACATTTCAGAAGGAATCGGAGCTTGCACGTAGCACCGTGTTGGGGAAAGATAGTACTTTTATTATCATACCTTATCAATAGGTATGGGTGTGTGTTCCATTCGAGTATGGTTCATTCTTTCTGTAAACTAAAGGACTACACCGGTCTTTGGAGGTTACAACGGAATCGGAGATCGTACCGAAGCAGGTGAGGTGCAACTGGATCGGTTCAAGTCGATTTCTTCGCCTGTTTGAATTGAGCAAACATCTGAGAGGAGTAGAAACCTTTCCAACTGCTTTGAAAAGCAGTGGAAGAGTTTCTCGTTCCCCAATTTCAGTAACTTCTATTTACGATTTCAATTTGAATTCCGCCCCTATTGAGGTTATTTATCCAGTGTTCTCTGAGTACATATAATAGCTTGAACGCAACCTGTTCTTTATCCATCATCAAAGAGTGACAGTACCGACGGTCAAAATTGACAGAAAGTTAATCAGGTTTGTGATGAAAGTGTAATTGGGAAGGGGCGAGCGCGGAGAAGGAGGGGTAATCGACTTTGCAACACTACAATCGATCTTTAAAACGTTTCTTAACTGAAAAGTATAGTTTTTTACCTGAGCCTCATAAGGGAAGGAGGGAGCTCCGGAGTGGGTGAGCCACTTCAATGTTCAATTCTTCTTCCATACCAGCTTTTCTATCAAACAATCATCTCATCTACCCCGGAGCTCCTTCACTCTCAAAGTTCAGGTAAAAACTATAGAATTCCAGCTGAAAACCGTCTATGAGCACAAGTAAGGTATGGTTGTGTGCGTATGGGTGTAGCGTGTGTGTGTATTTGTGTGTGTAGCATGTTGACTCGAACCCTCGAGCGCCGAACCATTGACTTTTAAAGGCATAGTTAACGATAAAAAATCACTTTTGAATATCCCGCTAGAATGAATTTGTAGGACACCCGCATGCCGTATGTGGCACTGTCGTACTTGAAAGCGGCCTAGATAAGGCGATATAAAGGCTCAAATATTGTACCGTGTGTATCCTCGGACGAGTTCCACCGGCATTATAAGGGTTGCACCAATCACAAGGAAGCCAATGTAGGGAGATTAAACAATTTGTCATGACCAATAGCAACAGTGAAAGGTAGTTCTGAACAGTTCTTGCTTGATGTAGCCAGCTCTTTGTGCAATTGCAACAACTGAAATCTCGTCCGAATATAGCTTTCATGCTACTTCCGTCATTGGTAATCTCGTCCATCCTCTACAATTCCTTCCTTTGAGGAACCTTACTTTTCTCGAAATTGGCGAACTTTCTCGCTCTCTTCACTACCAAAGAACTACTTCCAACGCTACACTTCCACTTTTCAATAAAAAAGAGGTACCTCGAAATTCTCGGTGGACTGTAGCTCCAAGAAAATGCCAACATGAAAACGTACGTACTCTAGCTCTTTCTCACTTTCTCGAATGGAACATGTTTGCTGAACATTTGAGCTTACAAAGCTATTGATATGGGGTTTACTACATAACATTCCGCTGTATCCAAGCAACAGTCGATGTACTTCCATCAAAATGTCAGCAGACACAACGCCTTGTCCATTGTCCACAATTCGTATACGTACATATTATCCTCTCCTAACAAAGAAACGCTGAGTCATTTCGCGCCGTTATAAAGCCCTGCCCCAGAGATATTTCCCATCACTGAAGTGCAGACTGAGTTCATCCGGCCATCATAAATCCTCATTTTCGAAATTTCCTGTTGTTTCTCATTTTTCTTTCTCACATACTTCCCAGAATATCTCGGGACCCATTGTTTGAGACTTTTCCGATCCTGGTACAGTGCACCCATTGTCAATGGTCACACCGACTTCGGTCACCCTCATAATGCTTTCAATCAGGGAAATACCCAAACGCTAGTTTACGCCTACTCACATTAGCCCCACCTACTCTCTGAGATATAGGTGACAACCAGCAAACAACTCAAAGTTCCAGTCCGTGATTCGAAAGGAGTAAAAACTCTTGTGGCGGTACCGAGCTGAATCCTAGTCTGGTCGATGTGCATTAACTAACCTCACCTTACTTCGAATATACCTTCCTCCGAGGGTAAGGACCATGTAAATCTTGATGAACCATCAAACATTTACAGTTATCGAGCAAAAAAGTTATGATGATCCCACTTCTACTTCTGCTCTCATCACCATGGATGGGCATTAACGCACTTGTACGGTGAGTTTTAGGTTCAGCCTAAGTCTATTGTGGTTCCACCACGACGAACCGTTCCCTTTCAGTGTACCCATCGAAAAAACGACTCTCAGTCGAAGCTCGTATAATGTGGAAGCGATT
This sequence comes from Haemonchus placei, assembly GCA_900617895.1. NCBI lineage: Eukaryota > Metazoa > Nematoda > Chromadorea > Rhabditida > Trichostrongylidae > Haemonchus > Haemonchus placei. The sequence goes on from UZAF01017678.1 coordinate 21,812, forward strand.
TCTGAATATCTGAAACAGAAGTACATCAAGAACTACACGTACGGCTCCACCCATGATTTCACTGAAGGACTTTCCAATTACATGAATGTGAGAAGCCATAAATCGGCAGTAAAAAATCGTGGGATTAATCAAGTTGATTCCAGACGCAGTATTACGGTACCATCCAGATTGGAACTCCTCCACAGACTTTCAAAACACTTTTTGATACTGGCTCATCCAATTTGTGGATCCCATGCTGGAACTGCCCGCAGAGCGACGTGGCCTGTCGGAACCACGACAAAGTAGGAATTCATCAGGTGCTGTGACAATCGTCTTGTATGATCACTTGCTTATTTCAAGTTCTACTGCGATCAGTCTTCAACCTGCAACCATACGAACCAACCAATTTCGATTCAATATGGAAAAGGCTCGATGAAAGGTCACGTTGACTACGATATCGTCTGCGTGAGTTTCAAGATCTCATGGAAATGAACAGTCCTAAGCGTTATTCATGCCTTTACAGTTTGGCACGGACGAAAAGTACTGCACCGACAGCAGTCAAGGATTCGGTTGTGCAACGAAAGAGCCCGGAAACACATTCGTTGTAAGTAGAGGTTTACAGAACGTATTCAACGGCTTATGATACAGATGGTGTGATTTCAGAACGCTTCATTTGACGGCATCCTCGGTATGGCATGGGACTCAATCGCGTCGGACAGCATTCCCCAACCTCTGGATCAGATCTACGCTAACGAAGTAACGTTGCATACTTCTCATAGAACTGACAATTCGAGTCCTGACAGGGCTTCAGAGGCTCAGCGATTCATATGATTAGCTAGGCTAGCTGCCTATTACGCTCACCCATTTGGGGATAATAGTCTGGGAACAACAGGATCTAATGAACTGCATCCAAAATCGATGTTACAGTATTTGTGTCCGGAAGCCCTGGTCGCCTTCTACCTCAATCGAGATCTCCAGCACAACGTTATCGGTGGAGAAATGACTCTGTGTGGAATGGATAAGTCCCAGTATAAGGTACCCCTTTGAGGTTTGCAACAGTCAAACTGACAAAAGCTTTCAAGGGTCCAATTGTATGGGAGGAACTTACATCCGAGACATATTGGCAAATCCGTCTCAATGATGTGGCCCTCAATGGAACGTCGATTACTTCTGGACCTACCAGCGCGATCGTTGACAGTGGTACCTCACTCATTGCTGGACCACCTAGTGTTATTCAAACGGTGAGCTTGACAGAGCTTTTCTTCTCCCTGGTCTAAGACATTCAGATTTTCTAGCGCTCCCTTTACTACTTATCTTTTAAGATTCAACAAAAAATCGGAGCCGACGAAGACGGAGGGGTCGACTGCCATACTATTCCACAGCTTCCACAAATCGCTTTTATAATTAACGGCACGGAAATGATTCTTAGCGGGTACAACTACGTAATTAAGGTACAGTCTGAGTTATTTCTTTATAAGCTCAACTATTAGAACCGACAACAAGGGCTTTTACTTAGTGGGGAGGTTGTGGGTCTCCCGAACGCTTCTGGAAGAAGAATAGTCCGTTCATACCCACATGTTCGATAGGTGAGCCGAGTGATGGGAAACTGGTTTCTAAGCTGCTTTTTTTCAGTATAACGATGGCAGCTGCACATCCGGTTTTCAGAAGATAGATATCCCTGGAGGTAAGCTTGAACCATTCTAGTAAGTACTTCTAGAAGTAGGGTACTGCCTATATCTAGGACCATCGTGGATTCTTGGCGATGTTTTCATTGGTGCCTTTTACTCTGTGTTCGACCATGGAAACAAGCGTGTTGGATTCGCTGTTGCTGTATAATTTGCTCTTTTTTGGATAGCTGTACATATGTTTGTATATGTAGTGGAGTAATCCATAAAAGTTTTTGGATAGCTGTACATATGTTGAACTATTGCATGTTTACAAAACAAAGGCCGAATAATTTCACGCACTCCATCCAAATTCCGAGGCGACCCCAGAAACACATGTTCCAAGTATGAAGAGTAATGGTAACGTTTCCTTCCATGCTCCCGGGTCCCTCCGTCCCCACTGCCGTGTTCTTCAGCTCATATTCGCCATCGCTACTTCACAAGATCCTTCTCGATACTCAGCGAGCGAATTGTGTCACTGCATTAGTGCTGAAGAGAGCCAAAGGTGGTAAGTGAAGGGACCTACCGAAGTCGGATGTAACGGGTTTTGTAAGAATAACTATGCCCTCAAAGATCAACTTGCTGACTCCTTGCACCCGTAGATACTGATCGCATCCACCGATCCCGATGACAACTCGTACGCTAGTAAGCGTCCAGCAGACAACAAGTGGGATTTGTACTGACCAGTCACAGTGAAACAGTACAGCCTATAGTACTAACCATCTAATCAGCCCAAAAATCGTCCTCTCCTCTTGATAGAAGGTGGAACAGGTACAATATCCATGGTACTACAGGTAGAGTCAGAAATTCGATTATAAATATGATCCTTCCGAGTAATTCAGTAAAACATGCCTCCCTTCCACTCGGAACCTGATCACTGTCTTAAAGATGAACAACACGCTCACGGCTCGTACTAATAATTCATTGTAAATACTAAAAACGCAACCTAGAAGTCGCTAAGTCAACCATTGGGAGTCGGATGCACGACATATTCCAACCAGAAATCGAACAGCACCTCAATCCCGTTTTCGGACCCACTTCCATTCATAATCGTAGTGGGTTTTTCAACTAAACGAGCGTATGTGACCTATACAATGAGATGTGGTGATCATCCGATGTGAACGTTAGGGCTTTTTTCCTCTCAGACGAGTCTAGCGCTAATTAAGCGACCCTAGAGAAATTTAAGGCTTGGTTGATCCAGGCGGGACCTGATCCAGGACTCGATCCCCGTGATTTTCCGCCACTTGCTACAACACCACCTTGTCGGCTCTTTGTGCTACTGGGGCTTCTGTGAGCCCGCTGATCTAGAAACAACAACCAATGTATGTCGGTGTTTTCATCTTCTCGGTAGCCCAGTACCAATCCATCGCCCTCGAAAAAAAAATGGAGAGCTCTGGTTGTCCAAACGGATACAGCCAGCAACTCCATTTCGGTACCATAAAGCCTATCCATCCCTCTGTTTTTCCATCCTTGAAATCCGGTCCAGAAGATGAGAAATACATTGCACTGCACTCTTGGGAGTACCTATGCATATCAACACAACCCTATAGTTCCTTGAACAGCATTGCTCTCACAGAAGAGGGCACCGAAGTTTAGAACTATGAGTTAGTCACATTACGCTGAAGGTGGGATTCTAGAATGAAATCTTCTCAGCACTCACACAAAACGCTTGAAAATATAATACTTTGGTTAGTTATAGTAACCAATTCTCAAAGGCACTTATGATATGTAGGACTAGGCTTCCACTGAGCTTTGCTTTGCTTCGATCAAGCATTCCCGTGCAGTGATAAACATCATTACTGCACTACTTCTCAGAATATCATATTCCAAATGATCTCTGGGAGAATATGCGGACAAGAGCAAAACAGCTTTATTTCGAGGAGACAACTTCAGCTTTTCTCAGGAGAATTACCCGCCCTCACTACTTATTGTAGCCGACACTCGGATAATCTGCTGAGACCGGCAAAATAGCAGAACTAAAAGATGAAATGGTAAAATACACGAAAATGATTAGGCTCGAACAAAACGCGCCATGCACTCGACATCATTCCGAGATGTAAGGGCAGTTCAATGCGGCTTTACAACCCATGCTTAATAAACTGGCTAACATATAAATAAACTTTTCTGACCTTTTGTGACTGATCAATAGGAACTTGGCTGGAGTAAGGTCAATACAGTGTCTATCTATACGCCTGCACTTCCAATCCAGTTGAAACTATCAAAATTGTAGTCAATCGATGGGAACGAATATGAACAGACTAGGCAGGCGACTGCCTAAAGCCATCAAATAGCATTAAATTCTCAATCGAAATTAAACTTGGGGTCTTGGCAGGTAATGCCTGCATGTGAGAAGCAACTTTTTTTGTATATAGTGTATTCAATTTGATGCGAAATCCTTGAATGAATCTGCTCTTTCAAAAGATGTAGGCAAGAAACCGTTGCGTTCGTTGCCTACACCTTTTGATTCCTTTAATGCTATGGCGTGAGTTACTGGAAGTATTTGAACCTTCCGCCCGTCTGGTCGAAAAACTGCTAACGAGACATCTGATTGTGGGGTGCCTCTGGCTTGTACATCTGAGAAAGTCATCGTATGAATCTGGACGTAATTATAGCAGTCACTATAGTTCTGAATAAAATGCCATGCGTGGTTAATCTCTAGAAACAGAGGAACAATAACCTTATTCTATTACAGAAATATCCCTGATGAACACTACCTCAAAATAGGTTCAGAAAGGTCCTACTGAGAAGGAACATGGCATGCAGGCTAATATTGAAATATTCACATTCCCCTATCCACACGTGCAAAGCAGCTTGATTGTCAGCCAGTTCAGTCCATTTCGCAGTTAAACACATGCCTGGGCAGAACACAAAACCACCACACACATTTAATACACAAAACTCTCCAGTTTACACCGAATCCGGAAAAACCCTCCAGTTTACACCGAAACCGGAAGAGAAACCAAATTTGTTTCTCCCTCATTGTGACATTTTCCATTAGAGAACTACGGTATGGGAGGGAGATGCTAATAGATAAGACTAGGTAATTAGGGATTCAGGAGCAACGTATATTTTCCGTACATTTCGAGAAAAAAACCTGTCAAACTAGAAAAATAAAGCAAGGGAAGCCAGAGGGCCCAGTGTAAGCCAGAATTTCACCGGAAGGAATCGCGTTACAGTTACTGTTTCCTTTCAACGGGAGCTACAGCATGTTGGTAAAAGAATACGCGTGATCGACACGTATTTCAGCGCTTTCACCCGTAACACTTTTCAGAACAAGCGCTTTGACCAGTAGTACTTCTCAGAACATTACTCCAGAACATGGAAATTGATTATGACTTGGAGATCCACACACTTCTCCCGAAACACGGAAGTCGAAAAAAATAGATTTTTCTGAAATAGGCTCCCAAACAAGACATATCGATAGCCCCACGATCAGTGGAAGTGCTGGGATAGCGCTCAAGCTAGTCATATAAAGCTTCGTTACTCTGAGGAAACCTCATTTTCTTCACTTTGACACTGCCTGATCTTCGCAAGTAATTATGTGAGATAAATATGTATACATTAAAGAGAAAGCACCATGTAAATCCAAATACGTGGCGCATCTAGTGAGTAGGATTGATCAGTATTGGCTGCTTTTTGTGAAGATGTGAATTATTTCCCTAACCTGCTTATAATATAGTGTACATATTCTACAAGAGAGTCCAATCCGAACTAGAAGAAAGCCGTCGTTTCAGAAGAAGAAAAGGCCTCGAAAAAGGCTTATTCGGCATTAGAATCACAACATGTGGTCAGGAATCGGAAAGTTGAGGGAAAACTATAAAGTGCAGCTCTCATGAGTAGCGAACCAGTTCCACATTATTGCGATAATTTTTCTCGGAAAACTAAAAAAGTATTGATCGAAACGTTCAATCGATTCGATCGTTACTTTTCGATTCGATTCTATTAAGAGCCGGGTAACCGATCGAACATGTTCAACTTTTCTTACTACATACAAACTTTTCGATG
>UZAF01017679.1:16614-43016 GCA_900617895.1 Haemonchus placei
TAGATGAGAAAACGCACATAAGGTGCGAATAAGTGTAGACGTCAACAACTTTACTTTTGGCAAAATCTGCTACCGCAACAAACACCTTGCTCTATGTGTGGATACTGCAGCTTCGCAGTCAAATGGTGTTGGGTAGGGTGAAATATGCTCTAGGAGAACATATGCAAGTTTCGTGCGATTCGGTCTATTAAGAAAGAAGTTATGAGTGAAAAAGCGCCAAAGCATTTCACCGAAGACTTTTGAGCGATACTGTACATGTTCACTTTTTATCAGTGAGTTAAGTAAGTTGGTAGTGAGTAGTTCAATGGTGCCTAATATGGAATTGAAAGCGTACTGTGATGCCATTCCCCTTACCTTGGTGGAGCTACCAACCTGTTATCCCCCTCCCCCTCCCATCTGGGCTCTTCACGCGGTACCCGTCGAAATGCCAAACGTCCATGCCGTGGGAGACAAGCGGGACCGTGTTGCTGTATCAGAAGGGGAATCCAGATGCTGTGGCAAGTGTCGTTTGGATTGAGTTCTATGAAGTTTCCGTTGAATTATCACGGAAGTACTAGACAGCGTTACAACCTACATTCATCTATTCTAAGGCCTCCCATATCTTTAAGACTAACAAGATACCAGACGCGTGGAAGAGCAGTACTATCGNAGGGGGGGGGGGGGGGGGGGGGGGGGGGGGGTGCGATGGAATGTTCTAATTACCATGGGGAATCAGGTTGACAGCGCACATGCTGAAACTGTTCGAGCGCTTAGCTTAAAAGAACTCGTTCAGATCTTGCAATAGCGGTTTCTTGCAAGAAAGAACTACAGTGGATGCCACTATCAAACTTGGAAAATTATAGAGATGTACCATGAATCTGAAAAGCGGCCCCTGCTACTTGGCCTTCCTCGGTAAGGAGAGTCATTCGACCATCTCCCGTACAAATTCTCGAGGGAGCGTTTCGAGAACGGGAGTTTCCTGAACACTTGATTCAAGAAAATGTACATTAGCTCCAAGGCGGTCGATCCCGCCCTTCACGGATTAACGAGGGCAGTAGACGTTAGGATGGTTGCTCCAAAGACCAACTTTGAGCCCGTCTATTCTGCTCAAAGGAGCCAGCAGACGGGCCAAAAAAGACCACAGTCTCCGCTGATGACACCGCTCTGATCGCGGAGAACGAAGATGGGCTACTGAAGTGGTGGAAGGTGCTGGCAGAGAATGGACTCTTGCTCAAGGTTAAAAGACCAAACTTAGCTCAGACGAGTGCGCGGAGTCAATGAAGACTGTCAGTGACGGATGCAGCAATAGGGCACAGGTATCCCGATATCAGGCAGTGACCTAGCCGTTTATGGTAGCGGGGGTGAAGCTGAAAAGCCTAAATGAACGGTGAATGGATGAAATGGAGGGAGTCCACCGATACCAACAGTTCTCCATGACTTTTAAAGGAAAAGTGTACCGAATAGTAGCGAGGGATCGTAAGTAAAAACCATGAAAGACAGCTTCACTCCGCTGTAATGAGGATGCTCAGATCCACCTGCGCTTGGACGCTACGGACCGGATCAGAACCAACTAAAGGCGAACGCAGGGCGTTCACGCAAATAGCTCCTGTCCAACTGAAGGTGAGAGAGGCCACAGAATCATCCATAAGGGAGGCAGTGGAATTCAAGGCTCAAGGTGAGCGACCACGAAGATCTCCAAAGACGCGGTGGCGAGATGTGGTCAAGAAGGACCTCGGGGCCAAATTAATGGCAGAAGATGCCGCGATAGAAGGAAGGGAGGCAGCTGACAAGAAAAGCTGACACCACGACGGCACGGGATTAAGTCCAGGGAGAGAAGAAGTGTCACCTAAATAACCGCCGCAAGCGAAATATTAAAACGAAGAATATCAGGAAATGCGGACGGTATGTAAAAACGAACTGGAGAACACATCACATTAACGCACAACAGTTTTTAGGTTTCCAGAAAACTTCAGGGTAAAAGTACTCAAAGGTAGAGCTCGTTTTGTGCATATTTATTCTTCCAGGCCAGTCGATTAACTCCTCATCATCCAAAAGACTCCACATTTCCACGGAAACTTCGATTTTTCACTTCTTCCATGAAAAAACGACAACAATTTTATGGAGCCCTAAATCAGCCGAGATGGAACAGCGGAAACAGCCATAGCCACTCAGTAAGGTGAACAGCTCGCCCTGAGCCTACGAGGACTCCATTTCTTCATAAATCTCGATTCCTTTTCATCTTAGTTGGATCATCTACTTTGATATCGCAAGAAATACTGAACTATCAGGGACCCTATGGTTCTGAGCAAAAGTCCAAGTTCAATGTCATAGCTCTATAGAAAACAATTAGTCCAAGAGGGGTGCACCTATTTTCTCAAGCGGAATTACTGAATAGCCCTTCCCTGGAAATGCAGACAACATTATTTGATTAACACAGGCATCCTAGAAAAGAACCACTTACACATTTTATCGGATTATTACACCAATTATAACTTCAACCTAATCCGTTCATTAAAACAAATGGAAAAGAAAAAACTCGATCTGAAACCAGGCGAAATTCACGAACCACCCGAAGACCTGGCTCGTTATAATGGGAATGGCTTTGAAGTGAAAAAAAGAGCACAATAGAGGGACCCTCGACGTCGAATCGACGGGTTGCCAAAGTCGCGGGGGTCGGCATCCGCGCCCAAGTGGTCGCGCGGCGCGGCCGTTCCTCCTCTATTAAAGGACCGGGTGATGACGCATGCAGGGAGCCCGAATTCCCCGCTGCCATCCAATCTTCAGTTTATTGCGACCTTCTATTCAACCGACATCTACGTCGTTTCTCATCTCTGTATCTCCAAAATACTAAAAATCGCCTCCCAAACTTACGATCGATCTGTTCCTTGTGGGACCGTGAACATAGCGCGGGCTACTGTAGATTCACGTGGAATCCGCGCTGGTCGTGACTGGGGCATGACCGATATCGATTAGCGAAACGAGTCGTGTCATCATTCCACTTTGTGAACTATCCTTGTTCACTACTTCCCAGTTGTTCCGGGAAAACTGTTCCCAATGTCCTTCCCTTGTCATCCTATACTCTTATCAGTTCAGAACTATTTCGCAATGCTTAATCCACTATGATCATTGATTTCCTTAATAAAAAGTTTGTATAACCACGTTTAGTGCTATGTATTTACAATATTGCTAGAATTCTTCTTTTGTGATGGTCCTAAATCGTATTCATAACATTTGATGCCCTTTTATCCGCTCTAAGAATTAATTCCCCTAGATGGACATTTGCGGATCCTTATCTTCCCAATGATTATCTTTCGTGTTTTTTAAGACATATATCAAACACATCGTTTTGCTTCACCATCTAAGCTCCATCGTTTGGATCGTTTATGAAAACGTATACCCCGTGAACATAGTCATGTCCTTTGCTTGAAAAAAACATTTGTTTCCCGAGCTCGGGCGAAAAGCAGCGTAACAAAATTCATAGTTATATTTTGTTTTTCAAGGTTTTCACGACCACATATTTAGTGGAGAGGATGGCTGCAATGAATCCAGAATAGTAAGTATAGCCAGGTTTCCAGTTATTTTTTCTCTTATAGTTTTCATTGTGGATTTTTTCTGTTTAAAGATGAAAGCGGAAACTCGCAGTTAAGCTGAAAATAAATGCTTTTATATTATAACAATATCTTCAATTTTATACTTTGCCTGTGTTTGGGGAAATTAATTTAGATAACATCAATGTCGATGTCTGCCAGCTAATGACACCAAGCTGTCACGAATAAATGCACCTCTCCAGGGCTCCCAGGCGTTACATTGGCTAAATAATTAGCAATTACTCATTCGATTACTCGGGTAGTCAATTTACTAGGTTATAACTATATATGATTGGAATAAATTTGTCCCGTGTGGGGAAATGGGAAACATCGATAGCCATGGGATGAACATTTTGAATGGACCGGTAAGGCTGGTCGCTGATTAATGCTGAAGAGCCCGGCACCATGAAATGATTATCAAACTTTATACATGGAGAACGGGGCGAAAAATGAGTGGCAGACGAGTAAACTTTGGATTTGGTAGTCGGGAAAATCAATTTGGAGACGGGAGTCGAGTTATATGTATTCTATTGAAGTGAAATTGGGATGTCATCATTCGCAAGTAGGTGACTCACCCTATGGTTGATGCCAAGCAACCCTCAGTTTCTCTTCGAAGAACAGTCTGTTACTATTTGCTTTTATGGTCTTGTTTCTTTCCTGAGGATTTGAAATGTAAATCGTAAAGCCTAGCATGACAGAGCGTATCTTTCAAACCCAGCTATGGCTCCTTGCTTGTTGCCTCACACAGACCCGGGAAAAATTGCGAAAAATTCGTAAAGAACGGTGGTATTATTTGCGCGGAGATGGAATTGCTCTATTCTCGGCACCCTTTTGATAGAATATTAAAGCCAAAGTATTACCCCCAAACCCTCAGTACACGAGGTCATTTGATATAATGGTATTCTATTTACATGATGTTTATTACGGCCTATCATGTATCAGACCAGACATGCCATTGTCTTTGTGGATTATCTAGTTGGGCTCTAGTACATTTATTTAGCTTCCGATAGTGTTTTAATTCAGTATTTTAGGGCCTGTTTGATTAAAGGTGTGCAGCGGGGGTTGCCGTAATGAGGTTCGACGTTTTTATTGATCGTGACTTTCAGCGACTACCTCTTTAAACTTCTTCTCATTGGTGACTCTGGAGTTGGAAAATCTTGCCTGCTTCTTCGATTCGCCGATGATACTTACACCGAATCCTACATATCCACCATTGGAGTAGATTTCGTGAGTTTGTTTACTTTCAATTTGTCAGGTACAGTTCGCTTAATGCTTCTTATTTCTCGAATTTGTCGCTCTTCTGATTTTGTTGGATTTCCAGAAGATCCGTACTATCGAACTGGACGGTAAAACTATCAAGCTCCAGATTGTAAGTCTTTCTGAGTTTTACTACTCTTTGGTTTTTGAATGTACGAATAACGTTATGATTATAAAAAGTTTGTTAGAGAGAACAGAATTTGCTTCCAGTGGGATACAGCTGGTCAGGAACGTTTCCGCACCATTACGTCGAGCTACTATCGAGGTGCTCACGGAATAATTGTCGTCTATGACATCACTGACCAAGTGAGTACTGTGAACTACTTGATTTCTTATGTTTTGTTTACTCTGTTTTTCTTATGCGGAGAATTCTTAATATTTTTACATAACACGTTACACGTTTTCTTAATATTCTGAAAATATTCGAAGTGACGGCAAACAGGCCGTCGTACGTCTGATTTGCCGATGGAAATATGCGACTGAGAACTGATTTATCTTGTGTAATTCTAAAATATGTAGGTGATGTGTGTGGTACAATTCGAATTTTATCGTTAGGTTAGGCGTCGAATAGGTTTCGGAAAAACGTAGTTCGAATTGAACTTCTATTCGTGTGGTGAATTTTCTGATTGGACAACAACAGAACCACTCTGTTATTAAATGGAATCGCATTCATCTTCCAGTTGTTGCTTCATGTCTGGGTCTTGCTGCTATCAGCTACCGATATTAGACGTAGAAATTAAAGTTATTGTGAATTTTTGTTCATAAGCTTTCAAGCTAGATGATGTAAATTGGTGATGGTCGACGTGTTCAGGTTCAGTTAGCAAAATCCAATGTTACCCAGAGGAAAGATCCTGGTTTAGAAAATTGGTCGAGGGCTTAGCGTCTTGATCTGTATACTTCCTATTAATAAGTTATCGATTATATGTTTTGATTTTTCCCTACCCTATGCTCTGCTTTGTGTTATGTGCTCTTTAACCTGTTTGTACCGCTCGTATTTATTTAACTTTTTCGATGCTGTACAGTTAATGGTAGCAACTCTTTATTGGTGATAACTTTTTCAGGAGTCGTTCAATAACGTGAAACAGTGGCTGCAGGAAATCGACCGATACGCTTGCGAAAATGTTAATAAGCTTTTGGTTGGAAACAAGTGTGATCTAACCGCTAAGAGAGCTGTAGAAACCCAGGCTGCTAAGGTGTGCTTACTTATTCAATTTTTCCTCGTGACCAAGGCTATGCAAGGAGCTGAACTCATGTCTCTTCCTTGCGTTAGAGAGGGTGTGGCGTTTAAAAGTAAGTAGCGCGCGATTATACATGATCATACGTGAGGTTGGGGGATCAAATGCATGGTCCATACTCGCAGGTGTAGTCAAGACCTCCGTTCTTCCAGTGGTTGCGTTGATGGTATCAAAATTAATCTGAGAAAAATTAAGTGCCGATTTGTACATCGAATGGGTGCCGTAACTCATTGTGTAAGCTACGGAAGCATTCGAAACATTATTGAGGTTCTAAGTATTTGCAGGGCTCATCCCAAAACGGGACTCATCAACGTCAGAAACCTTAACATTTACTCCCATCAAATGCCTAGGGTTTACACTGCAGATTGTCGCGGTTTCCTCGCTTGGGAAATGTGAAAATTAAGTGGTAAAAGCTCATCATCTTCAATTCTAGGTAATTTGTCCCTGCGGGCGGTCAGGGAACCTTTCAGGTCGCATTGCTTGAGTAGCGTTTGATTGTGAAATTGATTGTTGGTTTACAAAGGAAGTGACTAGTAGGCAAGCTTCAGGATGCGAAAGTTTCACCAAGGGTTTTACATACTAGCTCTGTCATTCAGTGATTTCCTTCCACTTAACTCCATTTCATTCCTCAGTTATCGCAAGTGATATTGGTTAGTTTTACTACTGTTTACTTCTCTAGTAAACCTTTCCAGCTTTCCTTCGGAGGAATTACTCTCCTGCTGATAAGAAGCACTAGACAATTTTAAATGCAAATTCGAATTTTCCCACGGTCCAGCATTATCGTACGGTCATTTCATTGGTATGGGATGTTTTCAGATCTCCACCCTCAAACAGGGCACCCATTTGGCCTGAGGCGTTCAACCATATGGTAAAATACCGAGAGAATATGGGGGTTGCCGTATGACGACATAGATAACGTTAATCAATTCAATACAAAACTGTCGGCTCATCGAAAATTATTCAGGGTTTCAAGATTTAATGTACATATTACAAATGTCTTTGTAGGAGTATGCTGACCAACTCGGAATACCGTTCCTGGAGACATCGGCCAAGTCTTCAACAAATGTTGAACAGGTTGCTGCATAGTTTACTCGATAAAATTGTGCTTTTGTTTTTAACAGTATATTGATCAAAGGTAGTTTAATATTTATGTGCAGATAATTTCACATGAACTTTTTACTTTTTTTATCATTTCGTATTATTTTGAAGTTCCCTGTTTTAAGGTAGTTACCATTAATCTATTCACCTTTAACCGATATTTCTTTCGTTAATTTTCGCTACAAAAGTCTAACCAATTACTTTGAGGCGTTCTTGACAATGGCATCTGAGATTAAGTCACGCATGGGCCCTGTACAAGGAGCGGGTGGCGCTCCAGCTGTGCGCATCACAGGTTCACAACCGGTGCAGGACAAGAAGACTGGTGGATGCTGCTGAAGGAGACTTCTGGACCAGACCATGAAATGCCGATCGTTCGTATTCTCTCCGTTAACATCCATCCTCCATGCTAGGTTAACTTTTAATCGTGGTCGTCGTTCACCATTTCTATTGTCTTACATTCGCGTTCTAATTTATTCCTTTCATTTTGTGCTAAAGTGCCCAGTGGCACTCTTGCAGGCAGTGGGATGTTCTGTATGAGAGGTGGTATACTTGTCTGCGTCTGTTTATTTTCTTCCGTCCAATTGCTGGTAGATATGGTTGAAATTTGTCTGTTAGCTTCTGTATAGAGCTGCACGGCACCGAATTTTTACAGCTTTTACCGTAGTTGGCCTGTGACCCTTCCTTGTAATCAGTTCCCCCAAAGTAAACTCTCTTCTGATATAATATTTATAGTCCCGTTTTATCCATCTATTCTCCTTCGAAATGTGATTTGTGATTGTGGTCCGAGGAACGAGCGTTGTGCTATGCTTTTTGCGTGTGAGCTTTTGCCCTCGAAATCAATCCGTTTTCTTTTTAGATAAAGTTATATAATCGATGCTCAATGTATTTATCATTCATGCGATATTTTGAAATATTGATGTGGAGACCTTAAGCAGTTTAGGCATAGTAGATTTTGTGAACTACGCCTCGAGTCAGTTAGCCTTAGGTGTTTAATATATTTGCGTCACACAATGTCATTCGTACAGTAACGAGTTCAAATCAGGTTCGACGAGAAAAACATTGGTGAAGCACACACAGACTAGAGAAAGGATCAAGGGCGGGTGGCTGAAGTCAAGCAAGTGTGGGTCTAGTAGTTAAATACCTCTTCTGAGAAGGACTAGGAAGACATTTGTCGTGGTGAGTAACCATCACCCGAAGAGCACGCAGAAACCTCGTATTAGGGAGAAATAAAGGTAAACCAATTTATTTGCTTTGATAGGGCTGTTGGCATGGAAGATGATTCATTTGTTATCGGAATGAGTCTGCTGTTGTTCAAACGTACGTCATCTCTATCTCACTGGCAGTGTATACCTGATGGAAATAAGTATTCGTTCGATGTTACTTTGTAGAAAAATTCCGAAATCGGCAGCTTATTCTGTATCACCTGTTGTCCCGTTGATGATCGATTTTTTCGAGTGGGCGCCAGTAGCGTCTTCATTCATTCTTGTCGCGAGCCGGATTAATCTAGTGGGTCGTCCACGATCGAGGGATACCGGCATAACTTTCTTTTCGATCATAGCCTTCGTGAACAAGTCTTGTCTTTCGCTTGCGGCCGTCCTGACCTTGGCTTACACAGGGTTGCAGTCAGTACCCGCCATTGTCATCACAAAATCGCTGGAGGTGTCCTGTTCACCTGGTCTTCGTTGGTCAACAAAGCTTGGAACTCCGTATTTCCCTCTACATCTTCGTATATGCGTGTATCGGGAAATTCCGAGCATCGCACTTCCCATCGAGCGTTGAATTACACCGCCTGCATCCTCGTGCTCCTCGGACTCTGCTAATGGAAAGAAATACAGTGGTTTCAAAATTGTAAATGGAAGGTAATCTCTTGCAGAGCGTTCCAAATTCTAGCATCAAAAGAGTTGTGCGTAATCCATGGTCAATCTTCGCTGAAGCTAAAAACGTCTAACTGTTTCAGGGCATTGGGTACATGAAACCTGCTGCAGTATGTAGTGCTTTCCTAGTGTAAGTAATAGAAGCGACAATGCTGGTGTATGAACCTCTGCCATCCAGTTGTACTGCTCACAGTAAACAGTAAAGTACACTGAAATACACAGCTTGATTTATTTATTTACCTATTTTATGTGAGTGTAGTTGCCGGGCAGCAACAGAAGCAAAACACAACAAACAACACACAAAAACTTAAGTGATGAATTTATAATGAAAATTAAAGCCCACTAGAGCTTCGTTGGAGTAGTTCCTTCGCTAAGATATGCCTAGAGGGGATTTGTCGATTTGTGGGAAAACATGTTTAGTTAAGCGAGTAAACACTGATCCAACGCGACCTACAGAAAATTTGTACCTATAGTCTTAAGCGCTGCACTGGAAATCTGGCTCGGGTTTTCTCTACATAGTAAAGAAAGGCCTTATTCGAAATAGTTAACTACATCGACTACTCAGCTTGTCCGCTGTGTATTTTGCTGGCCCCACCCTTTTCCTCATTCTCCGCCTGAATGAGAACAGTTTTGAACCTAGAAGAACTTTCAGACCATATGTAGAACTCGTCCATGAGTTCCCTGATGCAGAGTCCGGTAAATTACTTCCTATTATTTTATTTATTGCAAGCAGTACACAAACTCGTAAATCTTGTCGTAATGCCATTGTCGGGAAACAGCGCTACTGCTTTGTCCGGCCTGAGATTTCAGGTTATATGTAGAACTCGGCCATGAGAACGACATATTTTTTGTATGAAGCACGGTCATCTACACATAGACGTGGTCGGAGTGTGGTCACAAGGAAGCGTGCACGTTCAACCCAGCGAACATCCTTTTCCTCCCGGACCCGATGGAAGTGAGGTAGGCACCCCGTCAAGATGCGCATGTAGGGTTTATCAAGCTCATCCAAAGTTTCGTCGGAAACAGCCCTCAAGACATCCAGATTTATATGTAGATTGTCACTATTGAATGATAGGGGTGGAGGCTTCCGCCGACTTTTATGGAGCCGGCTAAGGAACCTCTGTACTATCTTCTAACCTTATTAGCATTGTTAGCAGCGTAGCGTAAACATCTTGCTGGTGTAACTGAGCTTGGTTATTCAAGAATCTTTGTCCGATAAAGTAATTCGTGAAGAGGTATTTGAGGCACAATAGTTTCGTGAATGGTTTGCACTTTTATGGGAACAAAGTGGGGTTGTGTTTTGTTGAAGGACATCAGCAGCGAACATGATACAGAAAGGATTGGAGACGATGGTGATGTGAGCTCGAAAATTTTGAATCACAGCGGAAACGGTAGCTCACTTTCTTGATAATTGTGAACTTCTTCACATCGAAACGTTTCATGCGTCCGTGCCGGAACATGACAAGCCGAAGAAGAGAAACGGCCAGAGCTCAGTGCTCCGAAGGAGTGACGGTACAAGTTTCCCCATCATCTGCTTCTTCGAGGTGATAAAGGGGCAAGAGAAATAATTAAATATACACAATATATCACAGGATATTCGAATGTACATAGTTTTACGCAGAGCTGCGGTGCTACCATTTCATATGGTTGATCTCGACCGTTAACAAGAATTAATTATTTGAGAAAGCGGAACTTCGGCAAATGTCTGTCCCAAACAATTTTTGATGGAAGGAATATGCGTAACGCATTCCAAAATGTTCGACCTCCCTCACTGACCCGGCTGTACTGAAAGTTCAAATAGATGTGTTCAGGAGAAATAGATGGAACCAGATTGTCTTCGCTGCAAATACCTTTTGCATATTTCATCTCAAAACTTCCTTTTTTTAGACAGCTTTGTTTATGGCTCCGTCTCCGCTTTCAAAGTGCTCTTAGTGTCGTTAAGCGGCAGCTTGTGTTTACATGGTCATGCTTACACTCTCTAAAGCTGTTTACTTTACTCATATGAAACGGTTACGATTTTTGTTCTCGTTTCAGTAGATATCATTCACTGCCTTCTCATCAACTGAACTCTCACCATCGAGTTTACACAGTTGTTTTCTTAGGTTGCAGAGTGAGAGTACAACCATCGATCAGAGCCTTCCTTTTGTTTTTTGAGCTTTTCTATCTCACCAGAAATTCTTGTAGGTTATTATTGCCTTTGTGTATAGGCCTAACTTACTTCCCGCATGCACGGCTTTCAGGCTCACTGATTCATCTAGACAATGTTTACTCTATGACGACGAATAGCTTGGTACTTTGTGGTCGAGTGCGGACTTACATTCATAATCGTCTGAGGTAGAAAGCACCATCGTTGCAATAAGGGAGACTGGATTGCTGAGCACAGCTTGCACATCACGAATAGTAGAAAATGTCATAGTGTCTGCAACATTCTTTCTCCATGAAAATCAAGGGGTCCTGATTAAGAAAGAGTATTACAATGTCATTTTCTGATGTTCCTGATGTGAAAAGCCTCTGATCATTCCTAGTGTCGACGGTTTTTCTGCTCCCGTGTGATAAAGAACCAGATGACAACAAATGTTCCGAACTTTCTTCCTCTGTTATTACATTTCGGTACTCAGTGTTTGTGAAATATGGGGCTGACGACGGACAGCAGTCCATCGCTGAAGAACTAATCAAAAGGGTCCGATGAAAACTCGCAAAATCGACCCCTGTTTTCGCGATTGCACTTGAGCATTGGTCGAGAGGATTTTTGAAAGCTTTGGGCTTCTATGAGCCCTGTGCTGGGCATAGTCTATTTCGAAATGCTGTATTTGCGAGGGCATTGAAAAAGAGAAATGCGGGATTGAAGAATCTGTTGTTAGCTCTAGGTAGGTATAGGTAGACATGATCTAGACAAATACACAAATTTCGAGAAAACAAGGATCTGGTTTACGGTTCGTGGAAGCAGTACGCACCTGTGGCTGCTTTATGAGGTAAACACTTCTCAGTAATATTACTTCGAGGATCGAAATTGCACATGGCTGGCAGATCCTAAAAAAGGACTTGGATGACGAACTGAGCTTTCAATGAACGAACGTTTGCTTCTGAATCATATAGATCTGATGCTGCAAACCAAAAAAATCGAGTACGACTTCGTCGGACTATTCAAAAAGTAAAGAAAAGTAAAGACATCGCCAGAATTCGCGGGTCGTTTCCAAGACGGAAGAAGAGCTATGCTTCAAAACATGCTACAGCAGAAAGATAAGCGGTTGGGTGTACTCATCAACAACCACCGTTCATGGACAACAATTTGTAGGGGAGGGTGACGATGATCCAGCTACGTCGCTTACGAGCCACTCAACCGAGATTAGGATGAATGCTAGCTCATCATCACATTCGGAGGTAAGTCCAGGTGGACTGGGCAATTCATGTGATCATATTCGATCGTTGAAGTGGAGCACCAAATAAATCTTTTGAGGCCGGTCCTAAGTAAAGATCAGGAAGACTGTCAGCCATTTGTCATAGTCTTTTACTAGGTCTTAAACGGGAAGAGTGACAAGCTCCGTGCCCCTGTGGTCCACCGAATTACATTCTTTCCGGACAGGAAAGAATAGGGACTGTTGTGTAGTTCGACCGTATTCGCGCTGGGATAGCATGGTAGACGGACAGCTTTGCTCAGCGCAAGAGGAAGCATGGCAGTCTGACGTCTTCGGCCCCTTTCACTTATTATTCGTATATCTCGAACCGAAATTGACTCCGTCGTCAAACCCAGCCCATTTCACCTCACCTGCTTATTCCTACCTTGCTATTCGACTCTTTTGCCTATTGCAGCTTGTCATCTCTAGAAGGACTATATATATTGATTCAATACTGCTCCGCGAGGGACTGGGGGTAGATGGCCCCGTAGCGGCTCAAAACGGGGATAGAGTACGAACCGTAGAGGCCGATCCCACGTGAACATCGCGAGCTGTTCTTCATTCCTTCCTTTAGTTGTACGGTACTCAGTCAACTTTCTGCTTCATCGTGACTTGTCTGCCATGCAACAACAGAAAGGACTTTTCGAAAGCTTGTGCCAGTTAACCCTGGTATAGGGGGTAATTACACAGCCTTTGTACTTCCCACCCTTCACGCTTCTTTCTCGGAAACGGTAAAGTAATTTGTTTTCAAGAAAAAAAAGGAGGTCCTGCTCTAGGATTCAATGACGCTCTACCTGGATAGTCCGAGGACTCGTCAGCCTCTTTCCACTCAGCAGACAGATTTTGTGCACCTTACAAACTATTCCATCCTCTTCGTAAATACAGGTTTCCGATTCTTATTTTATTTAGATCTAATACATCGTCCCGTGCAGATTGCAGCTATTAGCTCTAGCTTTATTTCACAGAATGGGGTCATCATCAAACATTCAGCATAGAGGCACATCCTAGTAAGTGGCTATGAGTTCAATAAATATAATGTTAAAAGATTAAAAACGATGATAGCATCTGGACATATTCTTCACAATATTCTTATTATCCTTAGATCACTGCTATCGATACTTATAAAGAAAGTGCTCGCATCTAACTGTAGGGCTTAAAATTTGGTATTACATCAGGAGAAGTCTGGTCAGGTTTAGGATCGGTGGGGATTAGGCCAAACCCAACAGAGCACATTTAGTTCAACGAAACCCTGGAAACAGGTTACGGTGCACCACAGTAATCGGTGCTAAGGTCAAACTTCTTGTTCGAGAAAAAAAGCTCAGATACCGGGAGAAAATGAGTAAAGGTTACAGATGGGTCAACTACTCAGATGAAGGAGAAAAACAGACAAGAGGGGCGGAGTACTCAGTGAACGGCACTTTCCCATAAATTCGCAACTCGCTTCCAACAAAGCCTGGAAGCAAGAAAAACAGTTGGAACAAGCAATGTCTAAGGTCTTCTGGGCATGCGTTAGCTTATCGAAGTTCGGCCTGGTTTGTGTGTGGTGGGTTCTTGAAGATAATGTTTTTTCTGAACATGTGTAACTCTGCTAAAAGTGTTAGCACCAAAAAAGGTGGTTGATGGTTATTGAAAAAGGAGGGCTGAATTTTAGTCGTAGGTAAAGTCTTTACCAAGGTGGGTAAAACTGTGGTGGGAGGGGCTTTTCGTTTTGTCCCTCCGTCCATAGAGAGACAGTATCCTAGTGGAATTTTATAATATTGTGAGCCAGCACTTCACTCACCCGGATGCTCCTCCATCCCCTCGGCATAGTCCGAAAATCCCGTATGTCTCAGAATTGTTGTTCCTACCTCGCACCACTTAAGCTCGCAAAACCGGCACCTCCTTTTCTGGCTCCAGCAATTACCATTAGGGATACAGCGAAGTGGCCTCCTTTAACTACGGTCGTTTTTAATTCATTAAAGTATATTGAAAAAAACTTCCGATTTTATGAAACTCTCTACACCGAGGTTCCATTTGTGCGGGGCCGTTCATGAGGCACTGGAGCATGAAATTTCTGCGTGACGACTGAACGATTGAGAAGGGCATGGTGATATAGTGAATTTCGCTTCTCGTGGCAGCTTGTTCAGAGAGTCGCTAAAGAAGATAGTACAGGAAGTTTTTCCAGGGCCTGTGGGTAGAACAGAGAGTAGGCTGTGAAGTGAACGTTATTTATGTGGCCTGAAACAGTAATGTGTAAAATGCTAACCGTACTTTATTCACGGCTCCTTTGTAACTTTGTTTCTTCTGTAAACATCACGTCCCCCACGTAGCCCTACTGTAATATTTGTGGTTTTTTCTAGTTCAACCAATATATCTCACTATTGCCATTGTTCATATGTGTACCTGAAATGATTTTTCAGTGATTTCCTTTTCAAGCTACTAGTAATCGGGGAGCCTTCGGTGGGAAAGTCATCGCTTTTGCTGCGCTTCGCTGAAAACATCTTCAGCCACTCTTACACGTCCACAATAGGAGTGGATTTTGTAAGTTTGAGAGTTTGGCTTTTGATCACCAGATCCTTTCATTATACACGCATTACATTTCATTACATTATACAGGGAGGACGCATGATTTCCATCTTGTGACTAACATGATATCAAGATAGCATAAGTTTCTGAACATCGCGTAACAACTTCCATGTTCAGTCTTCTTGAAACCTAGGCATTTTACATAATGTTCAATATTGCTTTGCCGTACAGGTTTGATATGGTTGAACCGCTTTATTGGTCAACGTTTCAATCAGGACCTCTGGTCTTTTTGGTCTTTTTGCTAGGAACTTTTCCGCAGTTTAGTTTACGGGAGTCGTTGCAAATAGCGTATCGCGTTTGGGCGCTTGGTCGGGTAAGTCACAGATCAGGAGCTTCGAATTATTTTTAGGTCCTGAAGACGACGATTCAGTCGAAACGTTGACCAATAAGGCGGTTCAACCATAACAAACCTGGACGGCAAAGCAGTATTAAACAGAAGTTTCTGAAACTAAAGAAAAGCTCCTCTTCTATTTTCATGTATACACGAACAACAAAATGTCGCATTAAACTAAGCTCAGGAACACATTCATTAGCCTATTTATTCTCTTTGACCCATTCTTGAAAATGAGCTATGTAGTCTGCCAGTAATAGACTAGCAAGCGAAATGTTTTGACTTTCTGTTTCTACGAGGTTTTTCCTCGTTTATTTTGAAGAGCGGTTTCACATTTTATCATTTTTTCTTTGTTTTTACAACAAAACAAATCACCTGTAGCAGAAAAATATTGTACTACATTCATTCATCAATAGTCTTTCGGGAATTTTGCGAAATGGACCTCTTTGCATACTCTTCAGATACCATTAAAATTTTGCATAAACAACAAGGACTGATTTTTTTTGCTTTTCAAGGCCCTACCACATCAGTACTTTGAAGCATAGGCTTTGGATTTGATTTCAGCCTGACAGCCCCGTGGCATAGATTCCACGGACTATGTGAGTGAGTTGGGAGGAAAGCTCCTCAGGGCCTCAACAAGCTGCGCATACTTTTCAGTGCTGCATATTTACTTATAAAACGTTCAAATCATTTTGGGAAGTTTTCGGAAGAAAAATTGGTGATTAAACTCCACACGGTACTGTAGATTCCAGAAAAAAAGAGGGGCTGTTTGAAGCTAATCCACGGTGTAGAAGAAGATGCTGAATCTGCAATGCTCTGTGGAAATGATTAAAGGCACAGTTCGCGATAATTCATTGGACGGGTATGTCAATGACGTGTCCGCCTCTCATTCGATGTCACGTCAGACTGTCTGAGAGGCGGACACGTCATTGGCATACCCGCCCATTGTATTATCGCGAACTGTGTGCCTTTAAATGCTACCATTTGATTTAATTATTGAACAGGCACATATTTTCAGAAAGTCCGCACGATTATGGTCGACAACTGCTTGGTAAAGCTGCAAATAGTGAGTGATGCTTCACTTATCGATACGGTTTCCCTGACAGATGAAAACATGATAATATGAGATTTCCACAGATGGAAAGCGACGTGTACTGGCCACCTTAAATCACCGGTCACGCCACACATCCCAATGGGGCTAGAATATGTAGGGCATTTGAAAAAAAAAACTGGAAAAAAGTGCATGTGGGTGGTGTGGAGCGCTTAGAGTAGCACTTTAGTTTTCACAAGCAGTCCGTACCTACTTGCTACCTAGGGGTAAGGGGGGAGGGGTTGACGGGAGCTTATATGGCATAAGCAGAATTTGACCGTACATCGTTGGAGGCCATGGTGGCGGCAACTCTAGTTTCTATCCATTATTAACATTTGAAGCAACTCATGTATAATATTTACTATTGTTCCAGTGGGACACCGCTGGTCAGGAGCGATTTCGAACACTCGTTTCCAGCTACTATCGTGGTGCACACGGAATTCTTATCGTTTTCGATATCACGAATGAGGTAAATCTCGAATTTATTCTCCCTCGCTGCCAACCCATTCTTGCTGATCTGCAGTTGTTTATCGCCTTATTGAATACAACCAATGGTTTACAGAAGACATTTGACTGCTTACCGTATTGGTTGCGAACCATCGAGAAGCTTGCTAGTGAAAATGTGGTAAAACTACTAGTAGGCAATAAATGTGATCTCGTCTCCGGAAGAGAAGTCAGCCATGAAGATGTTAAGGTAAAGTAAGGGTTTCTAACTATTACTGAGGTTTTTTTTGAATATATTACTTCCGCGACTCCAAGTAAAGGGAAAATGGGGCCCTTTGCTCTTTGCAAGCTTTCGTTTTCAGAGGTTTGCTCAAGAGTATTGCTTGCATTTCATCGAGAGTTCCGCCAAGACGACAAAGAATGTCGAAGAGGTCAGTTGGAACCATACAATTCTTACCAGCTATGCCCCTTCTATTCCCGCATGAGTATCCTCTCAAACCACCAAATCTTCCATCTCCATAAGAACGGTCATTGATACCAGACTTGTGTAAAAGCAGTCATTTCAAAATCGGCTAGCCACCTCAGGGCATTGAATAGGACACAAATCATGGATCGAAGATGAATGGTGGGCTCGCGTAAGGGATCGAGATTGATATAGTCGACGACTCATCCCTTATCCATTATTCCCTTTTGAGTATGTAGGTAATAAAAAAAGCTTTAAGTGGTCAGCTCTATCAGAGGAAAGTTCTAGCAGTTAGGAGTACGAAGTATAAAAACGCATGAAGGCGGCACATTTTACATTTATTATTAGGTTGTTGGAAAGAAATGCGCGTTTGAGCTTCAAAAGTTTTTTATTGATCAGTTCAAAAGAGAATGTTCATTACTATCAATGACTTGTTGCCAATGTTTACGCGAAGAGTGGATTCCTCTTCTGAAGAACTCGACCGGCTCAAAGTAGTTGGGCACCAGAGTTAGACTTCTTCGAGGTTTCTGAACTTTTTCTCAGCAAGGGAGTGCTGCATCGACCGGAACGAATGGTAAGCGGATGGTGCCAGGTCTGGGCTATGAGGCAGAATTTCTCAGCTCCTATTCCTCATTTTTTCCAAAACGATTTTCGCGTTCCCTACACGCGACCCGACCCGCGACGCGACGGTGCAATACCCATTTTCCGCACCTGTTCGTTTTGCCAATTTACAGCACATGTTCATGGATGGTAGAGTTTTTGACGACTTGAGGCCGACTTCCATGTTCTTCGCCCTCTAACCTCTCACTACCGTTTTTGAAACGCTGGAACCATCGCCTACACTGGCTTTCTGACAAGGCTTTTTCGCCAAATACCTCAGATGATGAGTTTCAGTAGCCGATTTGCCTTGCTTGAAGTCATACCACATGCAATCCGCAAAAAGAATTTTTGGTCAAGCATTTCCTAAGCTTTTTTTCTTCGAAGAAAACAAAGTAGACATAAACAAAAATATATCAATAGATGCGCAATAAAAATGTCTTTCTAATAGACAAGACTGTTTTGAAAAATCATGTATAGTAGGAGAGAAATAGATGGGCAAATTCAACGCGCCTTCCTTTCCGAACAACCTAGTAGTATTTTTGGGATACGCCACATGTTCATCCTTCCGGAAAAGAAGACATTTTGTTAATCTGGGTCATCCATATAAACATGGGCTAGGCTTAGAGCCTCAAGCCATACCTTTAATTGTTCAGCGCTGATTATCCAAGCTAAATATGTAATAGTAATACTTGTAGGCTTTTCTGAAAATCGCTCGAGAAATCAAGGACCTTGTCGCTCCAACACCCTACCTAGCATCGATCAGCAACTCCATACGACTTCAGGAAGCCCTGCCTGTGGATGACAGTTCTTCCGACACTTGGTGGTACTGTTAATGAGCCTGATCAAATGTTGTTCACATTTTGTACATTTAATGTACCATACGGAGTAAATATATACAGTAATGGAGTAGTTGTACACAATACGCCACTACGAAATGGAAAATTTTGAATGGAAGTCGAGTGCGGCGGCGCATCCCTGGAGTGGAATTTACTACGCTTAAGGACTTGAGGACCTTACTTTAGTTAATTATGATATGTAATACTATGGTATACGGGGACGCCACAGATTCATTCAGGGAGATTTCTTAGAGAACATTCCCATCGTATGCTGTGCTTTTAACCCTGTTTGTGATGTTTTACTTCTCCTTCTTCTTCTAACCGGCATTAAACCCTCGCCGTTCTAGGACTGGCTGTTTCTGTCAGTCGTCTACAGTTTTTTGAAGACCAAGTCTCTCAACTTCGAAGGGTTCACGGAGCCGACCGTACACGGTCTTGGGGAAACCACAGAAAGAGTATAGGACTTCCTACCTGCGTGATGTTTTAGCTCGGCAGTGATCGACCTCGTGATAGTACAAACATGAGCCTACACTCTTTACCACTCCCCTATACCTGTCTGGATAGGCGTGATGCTTGGTTAAGATTGAAGTTATCGTAGCATACCTTGTGATAATGCTGCTGTTTTCGAATTGATGCCTTCCCAAACAGAGGCGCTCCATTTTTTGTGTTTAGTCGCTATAAATCGCATATGGAAAAATAGAAGAAAAAACAATCTTTTTGAGGTGAGTAAAGATCTCCACTACTGAAGATTCTGGACGTGAGAGTGGGAGTAAAAGGGGAATTGAAAAATTCGTTAGGGATTGTGCCTCTCGAAGGCAAAGATAGGAGCAGTCCTTGCGATGAACATGAATCTGTTACAGGTGCACCCTTAATTAGGTACCCTTGTTTACGATTGCGATCTTCCGCCGTTTCAGTTGATTCGGGGAGCAATTAATTCACCAACCTGAAAAACCGGTACATATGTTTCTAGTCAATAATTTTGCATATCTTTGGACAACAAATTAATCAACACATACTTTACTGTCATTGGGCTCCCACATCATATCTAGTTATGTCAGTGTGTTCACTCTTATAACCAGCAGTCAGGTTTCAAAGCTGATGTTTTCCTGATGGAGTTATCGTACGAATCGTGTCCTTAATTCTTTAGAATGTACTTCGTGTTACATGTGCTGACCGCATCCGAAGGTTTCTTAAAGTGTCAAAGTCATCTGATCCCCCTCCTCCCCGCTCCTTGCCAGTTCGTTGAATCCATTCTACTATTGGCGGAGAGAAACTACTTCTTTCCTATTCATTGGCATACCCCTGCTCAAGCCCCATTTTTTACAATGTATGTCAATATTGTTTATTGACTTATGATGATAAGCGCTCGCCGATAATCTGGAAGTAATGATCAAGTAGCGCAGATCTCCCTTCTTAACACTGTAACCTGTTCTTGGCTTAAGTCTAAGCAGATCCAGTAGATGACGCCTTCGGGGCGGACAAACGAGTCCGTGACCGCCAGCGTTCTATGGAACTCTTCATAGCTCTGACAGCTTCATTTCGATTTTACATTGCTCTTCAGCTTAAACAGGAGATGTATAAATATTCCTAAAAGGATGCCAAACTTATCTCTATTCCGAGCTGATTCCTTCTTCATTCAGCTAGTGGTCCTGAAAGGAAGGCTTTCAGGTTTTCCAGCTCTAAGTGAGATCGGTATTTAGACTTGGTTTCCTGATACAGTTAACCGCCACTGGACATTTCTGAAAACACTGAGGTATGAAAGGCATCATTTCAAGCTTACGAATTAACTGATATACGGTTGAGCCGAATCCCCGAGAACGCCTGTTTTCCAAGTAATTTCCTTTTGTTAGCTCTTATTTACTCTCTCGTGCTTCGTGAATCTGCTGATCGGCTGACCTTCTCATCGATATGCCCGTCATAGATCTCATCCAGAGATCTACGAACGCAGCACTGATCGTGTCAAAGGATTCCTATTGTCGTCGTTGCAATGCGAACAGCCCTGCCAGTTTGCTTTGTTCTGTTGCTGGCCATTGAAACGGTCATCGCTTGCGTGGATGTTCTATTCGTACTGGATCCTTCTTCGGAGGTGTGTTTTTAAAAGTTTACGATAGTTTAGCAACCACTTACAGTAAGCTCAATTCCTAACAAACGTGTGTATATGTTGCGATTTTCATTGTAAGTCGGGCTAAAGCCCCAATCGAAGAGTTGGTAAGATCTTTCCACTCAACCAGGTGGCCTTCAAGCCAGTTTTTGTTAAAATGAACCAGTATTTGTGAGGCTTTCATTGGCTACCTATACATTTTTAACTACTATGAGATCAGTCCAACAATAAGATTGACATTGACATTAAGCTTGACGAGGTGCTCACTACTTTCCCAAATTCGTGTAGAATATAAGGGCAAATGCGCTGCTCTTCGTGTTGAAGAACAATTGGGATGGATAGTCCACCGGGATGATCCGCTAGAATGGATATCTGGCTCGGGGGAGCGGTACATAGCAATTTGGAAATTTTGAGAATTCTAATAGATACAACGAGGGCCAGAAAGAAAAAATGTTGATCGTGTAAACAGTGTGATTGGGAAAAACGTTGCTTCCGTGTTTGTAAAAAATATTCCGTTGTAAGCGTTGTAGAGACAGTCGAGTGCTTCTCCATTAGCATACCCTAGGTGGATTTGAACTCGGGCAGTTTTGTGGAAGCGTCCAATCCTGGTTTACAGGTCTTACTGTTGGTATAGTTGAAAAAACTTCTTATTAAGGCAAATTCACCGTTAGGATCTTCTGCGGCCCTGTACCTTCTCCAGGACCAGGACCAGAACCTAACTAATTGGCAAATGTGCCTTAATGGCACACTTCACGTCAAAAATGGTTTCTAAGATTGCCCCACAGGATGAATTTGAGGCCCCCGCGTTAACCATATAAGGCACTGTTAGGTCGGAAAACGCCTTAGTTAGAGGGTTATAAAGGCTCAAAGATTGGTCCGTGTGCATCCTCGCACGAGGTCCACCGGCATTTTAGAGGCTGCACCGATCACAAGGGAACCCATGTAGGAACTTCAAACAACTTGTTATGACCCATAGCGACAGTGAAAGACAATTCTTTACAGTTCTGGCTTGCTGTGGTCAGCTCCTTGTGCAATTGCAATAACTGAAATCTCGTCCGAATTCCACTTCCATGTTATTTCCGTCATGGCAATCTTGTCCGAGCTCTATTTTCCCTACTTTTGAGGAGCCCTAATTTTCTCGGAATCGACTAATTCTCTAGCTTTCTTCACTACCGAAGAGCTGTTCCCAAACTATGCTTCCGCTTTACGAATAAAAACGGGTACCTCGAAATTATCGTGAACTGTGCCTTTAAAATGCCTATAGGAAACAAAAAAGAGGTGGCATAATAGATTGACAGTACAGTTTCTTTTTAGTATTCACGATCTCGCTCCACTAAAGTGGCCCTTGAGCTGGCCAAGAGAGATGGACTGCGATATTCGGTAGCCATTCGACGTCACAAAAGTCGCTATGTTTTCATGATGGCAAAGGTTAGCCTGAACATTAATGTCACCTTTCTAAAAGTATATAGATAAGAACACCTGATCTTCACTCTTCTGAACAGACGACAGCTGATCTTATTGCGGCACTTGATACGATTGACGGCGACTATGAACGTTATTTGGGCATGGTGACTTCCGAAATCCTGCGTCGAAGAAATGGTGAGTCCTTAGAGACATGTGCAGGTCTCATCCTGAAATGTTTTGCTTCCAGTCCGTCCTATGGCGGTCCTACTATTCTCTGACACACCCATAAATGCCACGCTAGCAACTCAGTGGAAGGACCTTTCACGTAATAGGAAAATCCACGTGTTCAGAGTTGGAACGGCCAAACCGACCAAGTAAGTCTTATTTGTATAGTTCAGCTCTACATGAACAACATTCGATAAATCACATTTTATAAATCAATGAGCAATATTGNAAGTTCTGTTCAGCAGCGAGAAAAGGCCTGTAGTCCCTTTTTTCATGAAACTCGAAATCCTATGTGTCCTTGATCACCCATGAGCCACAACAATACAGCGCAAGAACAAAGTGTTCCTTCTCAAATCTTGAGCTTACGATTTCACAACAAAATCTTCCAGTGAACTATCTATCGGCGATGGCGAATCTTTCGAAGATATTCTTGCTTGCAGTGCAGTTAACAAGGTGAGCCCCTTCTCACTGATGATTGGCTTGAAATTCTAGACAGATGAACAGCAATGCTGAAAAACAACGTCAAAAACTACACTACATACCAGTAATTTCCCATTTTCAACTTCGTTTTCATGTTTTTTCACAATTTCATTGAAATTTCGAAATTCGAACTTGCAAATATCGTACCTTCAAGTGTTACCGCAGATTCGCGAAGCACTCTGATGTTCTTTACAATCCTAATGGAGGGGCCTGTAATCGACAACCATATCCCTTTCATTTTTTATTTTAATGATTATTGGTTCAAGGAAACATTAGGATCCGAAATTTAGAGCACGGTAGATGTCCGCAGAAGGCCAGCTGATCCAGAACAGTCTCCCACTACACCACGCCGTCCACGAATCATACCGTTTTCGAAGACGACAAGGCCACCAACTACTACGAGGCAAGGGCTTCTTGGTTCTCAGTGGATGATCTCTTGAAATAAGAAGAGTTAAGTAGTGGCCTTAGTAAGATCGCGAAAAAGTCAACTGCTATATCTACAGATCCCGTACAATGCATATGAAACTGTGATACGTTGCTCTAATGACCACTGCGCAGTTGAAGACAAACTTCGGGAAAATGGACCCAGGATTTTTTAGAATTTTTTAATTGTAGAATCACTGGTTTTCCGAGAGGCCTCAAGGGGCATGGCTTAAAAGCGGCTAGAGAGGGCGCAGCCGTAGCTCGAAAACCAGTATCGTCAGCCTCTAAGCAATACCAAGTATGGGCGAGTTCAATTAGTTAACATCCTTCTCTGCACTGACTAAATCTCGTCCAGACACCTTTTCATCGCAACAAACTCGCTCAAGTGGTAGTGATACAAAAAGGCCGTGTATTTTCCGATCCTCTTATTTACTCTGGCCACCCACAAACTATCCACATCAGCATTTTCGCCCTCTCACCCAATAAAGGTTCTTATGATAACGAATTGCGCCGTCAAACTGCTGATCATTGCATATCCGACATAAAAAACTAGTGTTACGAGAACTCGGTGAGAAGTTTATTGTTTAGGCCAGTCACCACACCCGGCCCGAAACTCCGTCCTGTATACCGTCGTAAGGACAAAGAGGCGGATCTGGGCAAGTCGGACGTCCATAACGTGCAACCAGCTCCGCATACCGTGCCTCCAGCTCCGCATAACGTGCCTCCAACTCCGCATAACGTGCTTCCAGCTTCACATAACGTGGTGCTCCCAGCTCCAAAACCTCTCTTTCAGGAGCCGGAACCATCCTTGACAGTCAGGTATGATGTTTTGATATTTTGTCAAGTAATTGAAAGTGTGACATCTGTGCAATCGAAAGTGTACCACTGTCTCTTCGAATGTTGTTTCTGTCCATTTGGTCGAATTCTCAAAATCATTTAGATTTCCTTCGAAATTTTCTAGTTTTCAAATTACCGGTCGGATACATCATTTTGCCCTTTTCGCTCAACCCCAATTCTTCCTCAATCCGAAATCAGGGATGCTCTACTTTCCCGTTTGTTTTTCAACTGTGCTTTACTTTTTCTCTTATTAACTTTAATTCTTGAATTGTTTAACGTGGTGCCCCTAATTTCATGATCTCAATCCTGGTAATGCAAATGTATGACTCTGAAAGGGAAAATATAGCCAGCGTAGTCGAAGGAGAAAATTCTTGAGAAGAATTTTCGCCTCTGACTACGCTGGCTATATTTTCAACCCGAAGTTGGGCTTTTCGTGAACCAGGCTCTTTATCCCTCACACTACCGAGACCTTGCTTGCGGTATTACATCAAGAAGGGCAAGCGGCAAATTTTGCCCGACAGCCCCGCCCATCGCGCCAAACGACATGCACCCGGCGAAATTACATCAGTTAACAAGATCGTCAGGTGAAAACAAGTTATAACAAGAAGAGCTCACAGCCTAACGATTTCATGCAGGTATTGACTACCCGGCTCAACACGTTGTACGTGTCAGTGCTGAACAGTTACGGTTCGAAAGCTACCAATAAGGCGTGGACAGGCTGGGTCATGGTAGTGTAAGGGATAAATCAAATACCTAAGAAGTCCTCTATAAGTGGCAGAGGATGGGGGAACGTAGGGAAGGGGGCAAAAATTTGTATGGACTAGTATGAATGAACAGTGGCCAATCTCATTGCATACCCACGTCGGGCACTGCTGTCTTACTGGTTAGGCCCCGAAAAGAAAACGCTGCACCATCCTTCAGCGTGAAGAATTTAATACTACACAGATACTTGTTACGGCTTTTGGAGTTTCATCAAAGCGGGTAATTGTACTGCGTCGGACGTGGCTTCACGTGACCGACCCTATTGTATACGCGTGCTAAGTGTGTTTGTTGGTTTGTCTGTATGTGTGTATGTGTGTGTGTTTAACTGGAAACTCACAAATTCTGTACCTCTGGATCTAGAGGGTTCGAACTTGATAGGAGTACAGGCGGCAGGATTTCGACACTAATGGAACGTGACTCAGCTCCACCCGCATGAGGCGGGGCGTGCGCGAGATGAATGCCTGACTGCGCCTTCATCCCTTCTGTTTCCGTAAACCTAGCGCCTTTAACGTGGTAGAAGAACGGGCGGCAGTATGAGAAAGTTGATGATGGNTGTAATCGACAACCATATCCCTTTCATTTTTTATTTNCAGCTATCTGGACATTGCAGCGGCCGCTGTTGGACGGCTACCAATTTCCCCACATGCCGTCCGTGTAAGTTACGACTTACATATTGAAATTCCATTCAAACTTCTTGAAGTTTGTTACTCTATCGCAAATAACACTAAAAAGAATGGGAGACGGGCAGTAGGAACGCTTTTGTGCAATCGGTCCGCCACACGTGGTTGTCGCAGACCATTTATCTCGTTATAACAATTCAAGCGTTCTCCATACATCTCACTCACTATCGATTATTACTTCTGGCATGATTCTACTGTTAGTACTTTTGGTCCTAAATTTCTTACTTGCTGCTTCAATCTGCTACATTCCTTCGCGCGCGGCGTCTCTCTCTAGCCGCGACGCGACAATTTCGTTCCTACTGCACCACACCCAAGAAGATTTGCTTATTGAATCGTATTTCGATTGAATAATTCGAAGCTTCCGCTTGGAGTCAAAAAATTGTTTTTAATTGTTAAACAACCTTTTCGATCACGGAGATGAGTTATATTGTCTGTCATTAGTGGAAAATTCGAGCTCGAGTTTATTTACTAGGCTCTTCATCCCACTTTGCAAACGTTGCAGTCAATTTCTTATCTATTGGAACCAACTTCACTGATTAGAAATTCTTATATCATAATTAAATTAAATTGATTAAAATAAAGTATTCAATTAAACCAAATTATTTCAATTAAAATCGGATAGAGTTCAGGATTTCTTCTAATTTTTATGTTTTTTTTGTATTAGTGCATTCGAAAATTTCAGCAGCTCAACTGAAAATAAGGGCTGTTTGATGATTATGCCTTTTATGTAGTGGTA
>UZAF01017680.1:6998-17455 GCA_900617895.1 Haemonchus placei
TATCAAGCTCTCTATGCCAGCGAGCTAAAGTTGAAAGTAAGGCTAACCGTGGAGCGTTTACTGAGGAATCCGTGCTGGGCAGGATGCAGCAGATTATATTCTTCTAGGTAGGCAGTGATGTGGGAACACAGTAATCTTTCCATGACTTTGCTGGTGCAACAGGTAAGACAAATAGGTCGGTTGTTCTCAAGTAAATTTCGAGGGCCTTTTATATGAACAGGTCTGACTAGTCCAACTCTCCAAATATCAGGACACTCGCCCAACAACAGGAATCTGTTGAAAAGCAAATTAAGTGGACTAGCGAGACCAAGGGCGGCATTCTTGAGAAATATGTAAGGGATCTCATCATATTCTTCCATATTTCGGACCGGTTGGTCAAACCGCGAAGTGGGACCGTGTAGGTTCCACGCCGCGGTTTGACCGCACCATAATGTAATGAAGAAAGTCAATCTGGAGAAGCTAGCTACCGTCTTCCCTCTCATTTTCTTCCATCACCTAATTTTATCCCTGGCGGTATGGGAGCCTTCAAGCGGTTACCAAAAAACAAAAATCCAAAAATAATCATAAAATAGGATGCGACATCGACGAATGAAGCTTGTCCCAACTCTTTTTCTCTTCCATTTGGCAAGCTTATAGTGTTGCCCTAAGAATTTAGTGGAAAGTCGCCGTGGCTGATTAAGGCCACCATTTTTATTACAGATATTCCGTTTTGCTGTTGCTGGGACTCGTTGCATGAAGTGACCAAGTTCTCGCCGTAGATGTGCCATTTTCAATTCCGTTACATCATTTATGGTCACTTTTGAGGTACAAGTTTGACCCACAGACGACGTCCGTGTTGTTCAAAGTGCAAAACAACAAAGGTGAGTAAGTGAGAGCTATATCTCTAGTCTGCGGTCCGGGCACTGCTTCGTCAGGCTGTTCCAAATAATGTAGGCTTTCTCGAGGTTGTCAGCGATTTTAGATGACTTTATCTTCTGGTGTGGTAGTAAAAGTGTCCGAGAGGTTAGTCCTGCTTATCGGTAACTTAATACTTAGGAACACTTGTGCTGTTCCACATTCTACAGCGGCTTTTTGTGAGGTGTAATCTCCACTGGTGCCAATCATGGAGGAATTTACCGTTTTCGCCTCACGTACACATAGCTATGCTTTTGAGCCCGGTTGAGAGCTAAAACGAGGGTATTCACATGGAGCACTAGTGAAAAAGTAGTAATAAAACCGAAGTGGAAGCTGTGTTTCGATCACTGTCTCTTTGCCTGCAACTGGGAAAGTGATGACGTTTGGAGGTGCACAAAAAATTTAAGAATTAGAACGTATGCCTCAACGATTTTTATTTTTAGCTCCTTTTGTTTGTTTTCAGTGAGAAGTTCAATGGTGAAAGATCAGATGGTACGAACTCCGAATCGAAACGGTCACAGCACAGAGAAGTAGGGGGAAAAGGGGTGTCTCAGGGGGAGGTGGTTTGGCAAGAGGGGGCGGAACCCGTCAGTGGCCACAATTAAGCTATGCTTTCTCGAGCCGCTCGCCAGGCGCAATTTGCCCTCCCTGGTCAGTCGTTCTTTCTTCACTATTCCTATCATAAATTACTGACATTTCTTCACTTTTCTCCCTTTACTGCACTTCCATGAATTGATTATATCGGGCGTCATTCACTGACAGTTACGAGAGAAAGCGACTAGAAAAACCTGGGCTGAAGAAAGCGTCTGCCGTTGTTTTCTGTGATAAGAGCTAATCAGTTTTGTTGCGGTTTTTGATCAGTCTTTCTATGGCAATGAACAGCAACCGACCGTCGTTATTAGTGAGAATGTTTAGTGAAAGACGAGATCTTCTGTTTAGATTGGGCCAAATCCTCGGGCAACAGGGAACACTCCGCCGCTTTCTCGCTAAGAAATGCCCAAAATACAATAAAATGAGTTACTAATTGAAAGGAGTTTTTTCTCACAATTCATGGTACCTAAATAATATCTCTCGAAAACGAATATATATCTTTTTTCAAAAAAAAAGTTCACAAAAAGGCCATGCACAATTTTCTCTCTTTTCAAATTCATCTTGACCTTTTAAAACGATTTATCTGCGATGTTCACTTGATTCCAAGTAGCAAAAAAGAAAGAAGCCCCTTCAAATTGGATTTCGAACTCCTCAATTGTTGTAAACTAATTTCAGTGCGAAATGTAGCCAGCGTTGCGACGCGTGAGCCTTCTGGGCCATCAATGAAGACCAAAGTGCCAGGACCAGCTTCACTAGAAATCAAAAAGAAGATGGATCCTTTGCATGTCAGTAATCTCTCTATCAAATACTGGCAATTTAAGTTTATGCCATCAAAACTCATTTCAACTTTGAACTTAAAATTTTACCGGTAAACATATCGATTTCAAAAGCAAAAGCCTTCAGCTCAAAGTTTTGTTGATGAAGTGCGAGTTGATCATGAAGATCGCATCCAAAAGGGCAGGTTTCGAAACCCTACCACCTGGTGGGAAATCACAGCCCTTCACCATGTCACCCACCAGGAGGGAAGCCCACCAAAAGTTGGCTGATGCACGTGCATTTCCGCCTCAGCTTTTAATTAGTGGCCACTCGCCTGTGTTTCCAAAGTGCTATTACACTCCACCACGATCACACGATTTTCTGTACCCCTGGGCCAGCCCGACTGGACAACTGCCAGCTAAATGGAATATATCGGCGTAGCGGGTGTATCACGTGTGCACTTTTCTCTCGGCTTCTTGCCATAAAATCGGCATCAGTCCTCCCTCTGCCATAAACAAAAAACAAAGAAAAGCAAGGAGCTACTACGTAATAAAGAAGAAAATTCAAAAAAGAGAACAAACTGAAAGAAGCAACCATAGAACGAGGGGAGTGAAATGTGTCATTTCTCGCGCATGAGAATGGCTTTTTTGCCGAACGCTGTGTCAATCATTCAGCGCCACGAATCCAATGTCATTCCGTAATAAGAGGAATCTCCAGAATAGGATTTTGTAATGTGGCTATTTCCTTGCATGCCACATAGATACAATATTATCATATGAAAAACTGCTAAGTCCCACGGCGCACAAACAAACACGCTTGGTGAGAGGGGGCGCTCGAATAAACCATTAACCATGAGATAAAATAAAGTTGAAAAAAGACGAGTTAGTTCTTGCATTTTATGGGAAGAGTTTCCATTCGTTTTGATGTTTTATTACCCCTTTTGCATAATTCCTTCCCAACAGTCCTCTACTGTGGAAATCCCTGATCTCTGATCTTGAAGTAGTACACCCAAGGTCCTCCATCGATCTGGCGTGGTTTCCCAGTATCGATTGACTCATAGAAACGACCCACAATGAAGTGCCATGAAATGGGAAAAATCGCTGTCGGCGTCGAGGCGACCAGTGTAATCTCTGTTTAAAATAACATCAATCACACAGTCTCCATGTTTGCACATTCAAAAAGGGGCCCTCAAAGCCAGTACTGGTTTGTGTGCAAATTTTCAGAGATTAGCACCGATAAATATTTATTCGGATGGATTTTCGAAAATGAATCAACTTTTGTGACACGTACCTTGTTCAGAAGCCTTTGCACTGACCTTGCAGTCGTCTCAAGCGAATGTAGATGTGAATAGGAGAAGCATAAATGGGAACGGTTACTCATACCTGTGCCGTTATAATTTTTTTGGTGGTGAATACTCTGGTTTGGGCAACATGTCCACTTTCACGTATTCTTCAGTTTCTTAAAGTGACATAAAACCTTATGAAATTTTTTTACTTATCCCCTTCAAAAAGCATCTTGTTCCTATAAATCCCCAAAGAAACCGCGAGGATATGGCATGGAACCGTTCTCAGAACACCCATTGCAGCAAACGACGTCCGTTCGTCTGTTCGCGGACTTCGAAAAATCGTTCGGTAATTATATGGTTGATGCCGACGGTGAGTTAGTCATCCATCATTCGAAGAGATTTTCGCCGACAACCTGACAAAGCTTTCCAGGAAACACCCTACTTGACGTCTACACACAGATTTCTTCTCTTCCGCTCGGGTACAATCATCCCGATTTGGTCAGGGCCGCTGCTAGTCCACATTTCATTGTGAGTGAAGCTCCACACATAATTATGCTCATAGCTATTTAAGGGGTTGTGAATCGCTTACCTTCTAATCTTATAGCAGCCTTTTGATTGTTTCCTATCATAGTTATGACGTACATATGTTAATCTCAGGTAGGCGATCTTATTTTTAATAAGAACATGCCAAAATCATGCAGAAGTGATCATGAAGAACTTTTTGATGTTTTTGATTGTCAAGTGTTTGCCTATAACTTGCAAAATATCCATTTGTCTAATAGGAAGCGGGCTAGTTTTTGAGAAGTAGTGAAAGATTGATCCAAAAGGTGGGAATTCGGGAAGGGCTACCGTACACAGTTCTTTTTATAGAATACTCTATCATGTTTACGCTGCCTTATCAGGTTCTGGAAGAAAGTCGACTCTTATCTTCCCCAAGTTTTTCTGACTTTTATTACGGAGCTTTTTTGAGATAAAAAAGTCTCGCCACCGTCTGAAGACCCCAAGTAGCGATAGGACAAATTCTTTTCATGGTCGAAAAGTGCCTATATGTCAAATATTTATAGCCCATGCCAGTTCTATTGTGTCAGAGGAAAAGGTAAAGGATAGAGCGCCGTTTGTATGGATTGCCCAATTACTATTCTCAAAGCATAAAGAACAGTGGTTAGTACTTGTTGAGTTCTTATACTGCATTACTGGGGTACCACTACCTGTTGCATTTGAGTTCCCATTTTCTTGATTAACTAATATGTCAACTTACTGTCCACCAAATGATGTTGAATCTATTCTGTCCTTCGACTGGCAATCCATATTTCTTCTCACGAAAACAAGTTTTGAGATAATTTTAACGTAAAATCAAAGGCATCGTCAATAATCGCTGTTGCCACTTGGGTTTGGTTTTCGTTATTGCTAATCAATGATAAAGAGCAGCGTGACTAGAAAGCACAAGTGCGGGTTCTAGTCTTGTTTGAGGCTGAAGACCATCTTAGGGTGTTCAAGGAACTGTGCTAAGATCGCTTCGAAATGCTCAAAAAAGAATGTTGACTTTGGAAATGTAATTATGGATTGGCTTGAGGGGCTTGTATTGAGTCCGTTCAGTGTCTTCTCTGCACAAGTATATGCTTCCATGCTTGAGATCGTAGGTCTACTAGAATCTTCTGCCATGGCCGGTGCAGCCTGGCAGGTCATTGTCCCCATTTTCCATCGCCATTCAGTTGAGATGAGCAGAATTAGAGATCTATGTGTGCAGGACGTTATTTTGCAAGATTTGGAGCATTCTACAAGCACATCTGGAAGCTACCGCAATTGAGAAACATAAAGGCAACTTCTTATATCTTTTCTTCTTCAGCATGTCACGTGCATGCCAGTGATATGAGAGAAGTTTGGCGGACAATTAATCATCGTTCACTATTACACTTTATTGCCAAAAAAAAGCAACAGGCGTAAAATCATTGTGAAAAATAGAAATTTAGTGCACTTCACAGCGGGCCATTCACTTCGTGGTCTGAAATATTTATCAGGCCTCTAAGATATGCATAATGAAGCGGAACCTACGTTACAGTGAGGAACCGAAGTGATTCTAACCAGGCAATATCTCCTCTTGTTATCATAGAAAATTGAAATGACCGAACCGACTGATTACCTTGACGAGATGCGAAACGAGAAACCAACGGACCGTGCAAAGTCGAACACACCGTTCGATGCTGTCTGTACGAATATCGTTCAAAAAAAAAACGAGGAACCGAGCAATGCTTTCTGGTCACTCCGGTGTTTTTACTGACCTGAACATCTTCATATTATGAAAAACATTGGAACGCAAAATGTTGTGCGAAGCTCGGTGTTATTCAGAACTGTCCATTTCATCCTTTAGTTTTTACCTGTAGTGGGGGAGCGGAGGTGACGTAGTGTCAGGCGGCGCTCTTCACACACGCATGGTCACGGGTTTGAATTCCGTCTGACTCGTACATAGGCTGGCCATCGCAAGTTATTGTATGTATAAACCTAGGCCAACCAAGCCTTCAATCTATCCTGGGTCGTTTAATTGGTACAGATGTCGTCTGGGAAGATAAAAGCTCTGACTTGTACACTGGCTGGCCACCGTAAGTTATTGTATAGGCCACATATGCATTCAACACGCTACTGCAATTCTAAATGGAAATCGGATGCGTGGGCGTATCCCACAGACCGCAGTGATTAAGCCCTAAGACTTTACCCTTCGTCCCTTTGCTTGCTCCATAACATGTCACCCAAATTCTGATCAATCTCTATTGAATTGAATCGTCCTTACGGGTTTTCCTCAAATATGGCGATGCAAACGGCATTCCGCATTTTGATCGGTTGTTACCCTCTAGAACTGAATGGGAGTCCACTGAAATGTGAATTGACGTTGCATTTGGGAAACCTTCAAGTTTTTGAGAGGAAACCAGCAGTGTGAGAGCAACTCTATGTCCATGCTCTAAATGCACATACTACTGCCAGAGCAAGGCGGTTGTAAAGTGCTAAGCATAGTAGTTGTTTTCATATCGCTGAAAAAAACAAATTGTGCTTTCGCTATGTTTTTCCTAGTCAGCATAACCTTCGGAGGGAACTGCAAGGATTTAAGTGCTCCGTGTCTGGAAAAACATTTAAATGGGAGCCAAAGCATGGACTCTGTGTATTTTGACTTTTGCAAAGCCTTCGATTGAATTTTGCTCACCAAGTTGCACCATAGAATGCATTTGAATTCTATGGTGCAACTTGGTGAGCGAAATTCAATCGAAGGCTTTGCAAAAGCGATTACAGACATTTTTAGAACAAGAGTAGTTCTAAAAATGTCTGTAATCTCTTGGCTCAGGTCATTTTTGCATGATGGAAGATTTGCAGTGCTTGTTGTCTTTTTTCGGAGCTTAGAGCCGTCTGCAGAGACATTCCGTAACAGGTGTTTACTACCATTTGTTTTCTACTTATAGGTATATATGACTCGTTTAACCACTCTCTCCAACGGTTTGGGGCTCTATCACTTGATCAGTGATTCCGCTGGAGTGACTCGCAATAGCGACGATTGGTATCGCTTCTAAGTGTCCGTCAAAATGAAATTTGTGACTATCAGTCAGAAGTCGAGTCGAAGGTCGGCTCTCTTAGGAGACCAGAATCCAATGCTTCGCCCCACGTCATGGGTGAAATATTCTGGACAGCACAGCGGGGTGGGGTCCACAGATAACGGGTAACCTCATCATCGATACCCTCCTTTTCTTATATTACTTATGACCGATACTTACAACCAGAATGACATAACTCTTTAGAACCATTCCTAGTCCATCTCTGTTACTTCAAGGTATATAAGACTTTCCTCCGACCCACTATATAGTACGGTACCTCGGCGTTCAATCCCTATAAGTGCAAGGTTGTTAATAAGTTGGATCGAGAGCCCAAGTTCAGAGATGAAGATTTGAGACACAACTGCAAGTGATAGCAAGAGGGTAAGGTACCTTCAGACAAGGTAACAATTGAGGGCGCTTAGCGACGCAGATTTCAATCATGTTCAAGCCATGAAAAGGTTTCAAATGCCAGTCTGCTTTTTGCTACTGATTTTCTTCGAAGATGTCCTGGCTTGCGTTGAACGTAAGAGCAGAACAACGTTCAATCTTACAACTTCAAAAATTGCTTAAAATTTTTGGGAAGATGAGTAGTTTTGAAATGAAAGACCTAACTGAGAATCGGGAAAACCATTCTTCTTTATCCTGCAAATTGAATTCATTGAAAAAATCCAGTTGTGATAAACTCTGAGTGCTGTTCAGGAGATGTTAAACTTGTGACTGTTTCAGACG
This sequence comes from Haemonchus placei, assembly GCA_900617895.1. Taxonomy (NCBI): domain Eukaryota; kingdom Metazoa; phylum Nematoda; class Chromadorea; order Rhabditida; family Trichostrongylidae; genus Haemonchus; species Haemonchus placei. The sequence goes on from UZAF01017680.1 coordinate 14,829, forward strand.
TCGCTGGTTTCACGGCCTGCGCTAGGTTCTTTCCCTCGAAATGACTTCCCGGATGGTATTTCGAAAGCGCTCACTTCAGTCGCTCCTAAAGGACTTAAGGTTGCTCATTAAAACGATTTCATCTTTACTCCAATTACCTAAACCTTCGCTTTCCCAGGCTGTGCAAACAATGCTTTGTGGAACTTCCGCTAATGAAAATGCCATCAAGACAGCTTTCATTTGGTTGGTACTGCTTATATGTAGAAATTTCGAGTCGTTGTTGTGATATCGTATCCTTCACTACACCTTTACCACCTATAAGTTCAGGTACATGACGAATCGACGTGGTGGAAATCCTCCTGATCAAAAGGCTCTTGAAACTGCCATGGTGCAAAATCAGCCCGGAACTCCACGACTTTCCGTGCTTGGCTTTCATGTAGGGATTACACCTCACAATACGACTCTTTCAACACATGTATGAACTTTAGGGTGCTTTCCATGGGCGATCCCTCTGCATGTTGTCAGTTACCCGGAGCAAGGCTATTCATAAGGTCAGTTTCATCCTATAGCTATTTTTTTGATGGGAATGATCATGCTCAGCAGCATCTCAGCAAAAAATTCCGAGAATATTGATTCGTAGAAAGCATCGAACTCATGAATCAATCCCAAATGGGCATTTTTTTCTTCTCAACCGGGAGTGTTCATGTTTTTCGACTGGGAATTTTGATGAAACAGCTCTTTACGCCACGTGGATGTCTTTGTACCCAGTCTACAAAAGCAGAATGTGAATGAGTAACAAGTTTCGAAGGACTCCATACTCTGTTAGCAATTTGAAACGATTTACGACATTATTTTTCGTCGCAGAATTGGGAAGCTATGAGCTCAGATTCTTCCTGTTTCTGATCCCTTTCACCACCGGAATTCTTGCCATTTGTTTTACTCTAATTTCATGAAATTCATGCACTGTACGTACGCGGACCGCCTAGACAGCGAAATGTGTTAATTTTGATTTATTCATTGTACAACGAAAGTTCGGTTTGTAGAATTCTTAGGGCTTTTTTGGCGTAATCCTTTTAGAATATCAGAAGAAAGAAGCATGAAATAATTGCGAAACGCATTTTTGTAGTTCAACTATTCTTAGGGATGAATGGGGAAAACTATATTGGAATTCTTCGGAACATCGGCTATAATCAAGAAAAGCCAAAGCCAAAAAGCCATAATTGAATCAAAGCCAAAACAGTCGTGAAATTTGTTGTTATTTGGGTATTTGTACTTGTTAGAATTGTTTGAAAATGCACTCGTTGTGATGGCCTCTTGTGTTGGCCTCACTTTGTTGTTTTTAACTCTGCAAAATGTTCCGCGTTTTGTAAACTCCATTCCATACCAGATGGATTGCCCGTTCAACCGAGCTCCCCTCCTTCCTGTAAAGAGGCCAGAATTCTCGGCTGACCCGCCCCTTATCTCTTCGGGAAAATGATACATTTCCGATGAAAAGAAATTTCCGTGTGTAGCAAGGCATATAGCAAAGCTGATAAGAGGCGATTCAACTGCCCATTTCCCGTGCAACTGGTATTCGCTATCAGATGGAGTTCAGTTCATTAATCTGGTATCTCGATTTGTTGCTTCCGATCTTTACAATAGCGATCCACCAAGATCACCAGACTACTGATAGATTTTCATGGCGGTATTCTTTTTAACCAGCTTTTTTTAAAATTTATTATCACCTGTTCGTCTTTCTCTTCATATTTGTTTACTTCTTTGTTATTGCTCTTTCGATGTTGTTTTCTTTTTCATTATTTTGTTTTGGCAACCGACAATCGCTGATGAGCCTCGAGGCAGGGACTGAAAGCGAATTAGTTCATATGGTAGAGGCGTACCACCAATACATTTTACTCGTATTTTTTTGTAAAAGAGATACGTTGTTTCTTCCATTTATGAGCGAAACTTGACTGAACGAGCCAGGGTTTTTTCGTCGTGGAAGATTATTTCTTTGATAGCTACTATTGCTGCCTTTTGTCTACTCTACCATCCCGTCTGATCATAGAAAACATACTAAACAGTCAAAGGTACATCGAGAGCACGCGTTGTGCGAAGCCTACGCGACCTTTGCCTTTATTCATCAGCACTAACTGCCTCCAATTTTTATAACCCATTGTTACGATCCAATTACACCCTACTTCATCTAGTTAAGTAGAGAAGCTGCACTGGTAACACGGAAAGATGAAGTCATGTAGTGATTCTTACACTACAGAGAGCAATATCGGTCTTTATCAGTTTTATCCGTCCTGGTTTCTGATCGTCTACGATCCCTTCACACTCCACATACCCTATTCGAGCACCAAGAATCAACTGTCAACACGAAGGGCTAATCGGACTCAGGATTTATTGATTCTGTGGCTCCCTATCAGCCCTTCTAACCACCTTGCCGCATGAATCCACTTATGTCTAGGTCCTCTACGTCCAGCGGAACTGGATTTATGAATTTCCGGTAAAACACACTCATCTGCACACACACACACATACACCCACACAATACACACACACAAAAATACAAACATAAAAAGCCTGACACACCGAATTCACTTTAAGTTAGTACAGATGGTTCTTTCCTTGAAAGCTTTTCTCCTTAACCCTTTGACGACCATGGC
>UZAF01017680.1:18399-42978 GCA_900617895.1 Haemonchus placei
AGCTCGTCCAAACGCCCCACTCTTCTTCATTTTTCTGGTCTCATTCTCGTCCAGCCCCCTTTCTAGCGGTTTTTCGAAGCCTTTCTCTTACTTTGGAAGCGCCGATTCACGCAGTTTCTTCACCTTCATCGCACTATTTTCGGCATTATCTTCCATTTTTCATCACACCTGGACTACCCAAAACATCTGGACTACCCAAAACTATCGTGAACTGTGCCTTTAACTTGTTTCAGTCCAAAAACTTGGCCTGCGTTAGCGCTGATATGGTTTTGGTACCTTTTTCCCCTGCTGTGAATATTTTCCAAATGCTGCAGATTCAGATTACAATCGGGCGACATAACGAGTTGCTGAAATTCGTACTCTTTGAAAAAACAACCGTATTAGGATTCGTTTTAGGTCGACATCCCAGCATTTGATTGGCCCATTGCGAAGTTCCCTCGATACAAGTATCCGCTAGCTGACAACAAGGAGTACAATGACGCCCAAGACAAAGACTGCCTTAAGGACGTTCGGGAAAAAATCGCCGAATGGAAAAAGAAGGTAAGATCTTCATGAGGGGTGGCAATTTCATCTCCATCACTACATGACATGGCATGAGCGTCCCCCAAGTCCTTATCGAGCAATCTATTGGTACAGTTTGTCAGAACTGTGGTTGTAGCAAATCCCCTGGTACAGCACGCATGAACTTCTAAATTTCTCTAAGGTTGTTCAGTTGGGGTTCACCTGCTCATGGACTTTTAATTATTTCCTTTTCATTTCATGGATTCATTTGGTTCAACTGCTCTACTTCAGGACCACGATGTGGCGGCGATTATTGTGGAGCCTATTCAGGCTGAAGGTGGAGACAACTATGGAAGCCCTGCTTTCTTCAAGGAATTGCAGAAGATCGCAGCTGATAATGGAATTGTCTTCATTGTTGACGAGGTGATTCAATTTTCTTCTGAACGGTCTTCCTGATTGTGAGTTGATGCTACTTGTGACGGGTGTGTGTCAAGTCGTGCGTCCGAGGGTGCGCGCGGCAAATTGCGCGGCGAAGTTCGTGGCGAATTTGGACGACTCCGGCGCCTATCGTAGGGGCCCAAACCTGAAGTAAGGTAGATTAGTAAGGTCAGCTAATCCTACTATTCTACTCTACTTCGAAATTGGGCCCAAATAATAGGCGCTAAAGTCGTCAGAATAGGTATGGGTTTCACCGCGTAATTTGCCGCGCGCACCTCGGACGCACGACTTGACCGTCCCCACTTGTGACGAATGCATTTGATGATGAGATCGTAGGGGTGTTGAAAAAAGAGCTTAGCGAACAGGGTGGTACCGAATCCTTTCCTGATCGATCCTCAAACTCCTTTGTCGACATCCCTGCCTAGAGGCTTCTGTTCACTGTTGAAACTTCGTGCAGATCTTTCTTTTCCGCGCTACTGGCTCACCCTGAATGCAAGGCATATAAGAAAGCTAGCCGTTCCCGGAAGTTCTACTACACGATCCTTTTATGGTGAAAGATGAACAGCTCCCTACTTCCCAATAGTTTATCCGATTGTTCAGGTGCAAACTGGTGGCGGAGGAACGGGCGATATGTGGGCACATAGCCATTGGAACCTTGACACTCCTCCCGATATCGTCACCTTCTCAAAGAAACTTATTACCGGTGGATATTTCTACAAAGAACATCTCCGTGTAAAAGAGGTTTGCGGGTCATTTTCATGGGGTGAAGCAAGAGCATCTGAACTGTAACTTGCAGGGATACCGAATTTACAACACTTGGATGGGAGATCCTTCAAAACTGTTCCTTTTGGAGAAAGTGATCGAAGTCATAAAGCGAGATAACCTCATCGAGAAAACTAAGAAAGTGGGAGAGACGTTCCAAAACGAACTGGCAAAACTGCAGGTAACGTCCTCTTTGAAAAAAGGGCTTTCGGGTGAGTAGGGGATGGACGAGATGGTTTTTAGGCGAGTCATTCATCTATAATCAGCCAAGCCCGTGGAAGAGGAACGTTCGCAGCCATGGATTTCCCTAATGCTTCAGTTCGAGATAAATTTGTGGAGAAGGTAATTGAAGGAAATTTCCATTAGTGTCTCTTCTGACAAAGTATCCTCTGACGAAGGCATTGTTCTCGGAATTCCCTACACTTTTTTCAGGCAATCAACCTTGGCCTGCATTGTGGTGGATGTGGAGAGAAGTCGTTACGTTTCCGACCATCATTAGTGTATGACAAGCCGCACGTTGAAATCACATTCGATCTGCTTGACAAAGCCCTTAAACAACTTTGAAAAGGTCTCATAGGGTGCTCAACAAAGACTACAAAAAATTTGTACACTTCACTTTTATGGAAGATCATTGGTTTTTAAGTCTGGTTAGATTTCGTTATACGATTATTTCCATTTCCTTCATCTGCTTCTTACGAGTGAACTTGCTGAATTGCTGACTGACTTTTCATTCCCATGACCTTAACGTAGCACAGTTGAACCTTAATAGGAATCCTGTTTTCTTACTGAGTAAACCTTGAAAAACTTCAATTAATTCGCTCCATTCTCGCTTTTGAGCAGCATCACAGCTATCGCACATCGGAAAGAAAGAGAGAAGCAATAGATGTTGAAAATTTGTCACCTACCCATTTGTCCAGGAACGCTTGATAAGTAGACTGCATTTAAGATGTCTTGGAACGATTTGGGAAAAGAACGGCGAAAGGAAATGATCAAGTGTTTTCTCCGAATGTGGTCTGCAAAATCTGGAACAGAAATTGTAGGCAATTCTATGAAGTTAAGACCCCAATACGAATTATGATGCCTGACGAGTCGTTCTATCAAAAATTAAAATTCAACCGAGAGGTTTTCAATCCTTGCATTCCAGCTCGACAAAATTGAGTTCCAACGCTTCAATATGCTGCTAAAATATGTTTTCAATAGTTATCACGGTGAAGTGGCTGCATAGGATGTGTCCTCTGTTGGAAGGAAGCAAAAATAAATGGCGCCGATCATGACAAAGAGGACGTGCCATTCATTCATTGCGACGTCAACTTCGTAGAGTAACTGGAGCGCTACACTAGATTCCACCCTTGGCTCCGGAAGTATGCATATGGCATTTCTTTTCATTCCCTCCTCCTCCATCTAGCAGCAACTGATTTGAGGAAGCTGGGATGGCACTACGTTTTTCTGGTCCTTATGCAGTTATCCTATTGTTTGGACTTGATGTTTTGTTAACTGCTGTCATATCGCCGCAGTACGCGTTCCGAAAGTCTCACAAGGTTGGCGATTCATGGACAAAACTTCAATCTACTTCAACTTTCAATTCATCCTTCAACTTCAATTTCAAATTCAAAAAAATTCAACTTCGGTAGTGTAAGGGATAAGAGCACGGTCCCCGGAAGGGACAAGTACGGGTTCGAGTCCCATCCGAGACTGAAGTTTTGTCCATGAATCGCCAACCATTTTTATTTGTTTATTTAATTTCAACGAACTTGAGAAGGCATTGACCGCTGGGAGCAGCCAAAGATTCCTAATTTGGTAACAGACGAAGAAAAGGATTAGTGCTGTCTAGAAGCGGATTCATAACGCGATTACTTGCAAGACAGGTGCCTTCAATTGACAACTACCCCAGACAAACACAGTAACGCCACATTCAAAACCTCAGCAATTTTCCTCTACCTACGAATGATTTGATCTTTTCTAATACAAGATTTTGGGACTTCTTACAGAAGCACGGGCAGGCAAAAACACCAATGAACGCAAAATTTGTGAAAAAAAATAATAAGAAGAGTTTACCACGATTGAAATTATCACGACCAATCACATCGTATGCACTTTTTATTTGAATTCTTCCCTGACAAACTTTTAGGTGCTCGGATTCACATTTAATGTTTTTAACATTCTGTGAAGTGAAGGTACAGGCGCTTTTCAAGAAATTACGACCTATAAAGTTTGCAAAAGGGCTTAAATTCCCTTCTCTAAATACTAATAAATCGGGATAATCTGGGAGGCTCTCCTTTCGAGATCGCCATGACTGATATACTTGTTTGGGAGACATCTTCTCAACGAAACCAGAATATAACATAAGTGAATTTTTCACGTCTTTCAAAGGCTTCAAGTAGATTTCGATTATAATATAACGTCGTACAACAACTGCCCAGTTCCATATGTCCACGACAGTCATAAATAAAGAGGAATACCACGAGCTTCTCGCCTCATCTGCTAAATTGAATAAGTATGGATTGTAAAGAAGAAGCATTCATTCGGTATGTAGTTGTGAGCGTGCAAGTTGTGGACAAGAGGTACTTGTGAAGAAGTCAATAGCCCGAGTCCAAGCACTAGAGACAGTGGGAAGGCAAGTGAAGAAGAGTGGTAGACGTTGACGAAGCATCCGAGGAGGGCGAAGCATGATGAAACTCATACCGGTATCTCTGTGGTCTCCTCCTCAGTAACTCCACCTACCCCTCACGGGGTATAGGTACATTGGTGCATCCGGAGATGCACGCACCCAATTGCTCGGCTAAATTCGTAGTTATGCGGACCACCCTGGCGTTTATCATCAAAACATAAAAGCATAAACACAAACAGCAAGGAAGCCCAAAGTTGAAGCTGCTTATAAGCAAGCACATCAATTCGATAGATAAATGGAAGTCATGGGAATCAGGAAATCTATTCGCCGCGCAGTTTGCCGCGTGCATCTCCGCGCCCACCAATGTTCCGTCCCATCTCTTTACTATATGATGTCTGAAGCGAAGCCGATTTCCTGCTTTATGACGCCTGGTTGGGGTCCGATTTTGCCATATCATTGCCTGTAAAGAATCATCTCGAGCGGATAAGTCATACACATGACTGTCCATCCTGTCTAATACCAGCACACAGAGGCGCTATCTGGTCTCTCACTTAACGGTTACTATCCTCATTTCGGCTGTGCTATGACTTACTATCATTTCACTTGCCCTATTCCTACTACTCTGCTGACGAATAGTGTCTAAAGAGGCCTGCCCAACCATGCTTCTACAAAGCTACAACAAAATAACGTGGGGACCCTGAGTTGCTTTATCACGGAGAACCATCGATCTGAGAGAAACCATTGATTCCATTAGCTTAGATGCGATTAATGAGGATGAGGTGGGTGTATGCGGTTTTCCCGTACGCCCACCACATCCCACCATTTTTTCCCGAATGCTATATCACTCCAAGATAAATCTGTCTGCAGCGTCTGACACGATAAGCTCACACTTTCAATGATCTTTGAATGTTTAGATAGCGTTGGAACGATACGAATGCAAACTTATCACTGACGTAGATCTCGATTGCCCGTCAAAAGCATGTTCGAGGCACGCATCTGCGTTGAGGTGTCCCACCAAAGCTGGTAGTCTACCGACATGTGGAGAGTTAGCAAAAATATTAGGTTGATGCATAATTACTGCGGATTTTTTCGCGGTCTTTTTTCTCTCGATAGAATTCGAAAATTGAGTTCGGGTTTTTTTCTAAAAACGATCTACTTGATTTCTTCTACAAAAATATACTCAAAAAACCATTCGCATATTAAAATAAAAATAAAATAAGGCTTAACTACTTCGAGAAGGATTAGAAGGTGGCACAGCATTCCGCGATCTTAGTAACTTCTCGGCGGTGGAACAACCAGCCAAAGCCAACCAAGAAATAGGATCTGCTCCTAAACCTGCCATATTCACCAGCAGATCCTTTTATGGATTATCTCGTCAACGATTCATCGAAAAATGGCTAGAGAATAGAAGTTACGTCGATTTGGTTGACTTGATGGCCGATGTCAAGGCGTGGATCGCCCGTAAGNATCAAAAATTCTTCTTTTGGGATCCAAATGACTAATCAATGGGAAGCAGTGCTTGACGTAGATGGTGAAGAAGTTCCAGAGTAATTACTTTAATATGTCTTTGCTTAGTATTTTTATAGTTTCTTAAAGTAAAATTTGCTGAAAAAAAATCCGCAATAATTATGCATCAACCTAATAGTATACGGGTAGGCCACAAATTTATCCTGGGGTGACATTTTTCAGGCCATTTTGTCGTGAACTGTACCTTTAAAACAAGAATTTATTGAACTTGTTTTCCTGCGCCGAAATCGCCCAAACTTGAAAGAGACACAGCGCGGGAACGAATGACAGAGGTGCTAGGAAGAGACTAAACTACATAGACTCCACTTTCTATAAGGGGTAAGAGAAAGGGTAGCGAAGCGTTCGCAAAATAAGCGTAACTCAAGTCAAACACACAGCCAACTCGGACTAAGTGAGGAATGGGTCAAGCTAGCATGACACACATGATCTAAGCTGAACTACAGTTAGTTGTGTCGAAACACTCATCGTTGAGCTAAATGAGAAGTATATATCGAAACTAATGAAGGTTGAGAGCACAGTGAACGTGCAAATAGTTTTCATTGTCGCCCAGTTTAGAAGTCTAGAATGTAATGAATAAGCGCCCATGACTTCCACGGCATCTAATAAGATTGTGATGATTTCTTATTGTTTTGTGGAAATAAAGGTAAGTACATTCATCTATTCAGTTATTTATTTGTTTACTTATTCATTCATTTATTTATTTAACTGAATACATTTAATTGATGTGTCATACCACGTAAAAGCCATGAACCTTAAGGCAATGTTCCTATAACAACAAATAAGAAGAAAGAAACATTTCAGAAGGAAGAAAAAGATAGATAGAAGCCATATAGCAAAGCTCAAGCTTACGGGAAAACTCATCTCTCTGTGAAAAATGAGGGACGGAGAAAACACAGGCAAGAAGATGCGACGAAGGGGCATCATCAGAATCACCCTGGGATCTCCCTTGAATGCTGCTCTCTCTTGTGAAACAGTCATCTCAAAGAGATTCTGCCCCACGGTACAAAGAGGGCACTTCAAAATTATGGGGGGCTGTGCCTTTAACGGCTTTCTCGGATTCATATCACTATGATTAGGATCTCCTACTTCACTGTCGATCTCGCTTGGGAATTTTATATTTTGGTTCAACCATAGATACCTCACTTCATTTGATTTTGTGAATGTGTGTTCAGCAAAACTTCAAGCACTGAAGAGGCAACACTGAGCAACTCACTCCGATGAAAACAAGCAAAAATGAGCACCTCGCGGGTTCGAAGGTTATGATTCGAAGCANCTTACCGCAGCGAAACAGAAGCCACAACTGGAATTGAGGGCATTCCTTGCAAATGCAAAGAGGTCTTCTTTTCACTAAAAAAACATTTCAATTAGTTATGAATCGAGCCTCAGAAAAAGGTTTTTTTATTCACCGCCAATTACATACTAATTGTGTATCATACTGATTGAAAACCAGGCCTGCCAAGACTTCCTTCTATTCGGGATCTGTCTATTGATACCGTAATCGCGTGGGAGTATAAAAGTGCTGTCGTCAGCTGGCTCCACCCAATTATCGTACACAGATTTAGTGCAATCACGCGTTCAAATGCTCCTGCTGTCTGAATGGAAATGCTGTCTGAATGGAAATCGAATGTGTGGGACCATTCTGAAACGAGAATGAACGATCACAAAGGTTCTGCTATCTGAGCTTTCAACCTGGTGACGAGACTCAGTGGATCAAACTTTTGTTTTGTTACAAGCAAATGTTAGGATGTGCTTTAATTATCTAGCTTGCCAAGCTTACAATAACAGTTGTGCTAAAGTCCCTTATGTGGACGAAAGGTCTGGCATGGCTCCTAATAGCAGACAAACTCCTAAAATCCATGCTGTTGCCTATAGCTTCCAGCTCCACCGAAATCTCTTTGCCAAAGAGCCCAGGAATATCATATTGGAAGAAACTAAATTAATTGCGTTTGTGCTTCAAACTGGAAAGTGTTGATGGTGAGCCTAACGCCGATGATCGTTTTGAAAAAGGTGTATTTTTCTCAAATTTCGAGCGAGTGCAGTTTTCATGGTGAGTTTTATACTTACCGCATTTGAGCATGCCTTCTACGCCTAAACAGAAACCCCTCGCATTCTATTAATTTGTATTTTGCCGGAATAACTTCTAATTTTTTATAATTTTCAACTCCTCGTGGCAGAAACTGGCACTTGGGCGATCTATCGTCTTACTTTCGAATTGCATCATGAAGTTATCGAATGACTTGCACTTGTTTTGAAGGCACAGTTCACGATAATTTTTTGTAGTCCAGATTATGATTTAAAATGGACGACAAGATCGAAAATAGTGCGATGAAGGTGGAGAAGCTGCGTGAATCGGTGTTTCCAAACCGAAAAAAAGCTTCGAAAAACCGTTGAAAGGTGGGCTGGACGAGAATGAGTTCAGAAAGATGGAGAAGAGCGGGGCGTTTGGACGAGCTATTCAATGTGTCTCACTATGTACGTGTGGGTCCTGGTGCGAATAGAAGACAATGGTAAGCGGAAATTCATTCACTTATAAGCATTAATAAACAAAAAAACCCTAGTAACAGCAAAAGTAGCTCACCTTTTTCAGCCTCTAGGAGCAGGAAATTAAATAAGGGATCGCGGCAGCAAAAAGAAAAACAGAGGAAAAAAGAATGGGAGAAAAACATCGCCTCAACACTCGGCGACCAGCTGATTGAGTAAGGGGCCTAGAACGAAAATTTGCAATCTGTATTGTCTCGACAATCGTCTCTGACGTCTGACGTGACATCGACCGGGAGGCGGAAAGGCCATTGACGTCCCGCCCATTGAATTATCGTGAATGGTGCCTTTAAGAGCCAGGTCCAGGGTAGATGAGTCAGTACGTTATCATTATTGGTATGAGCCGGGATGATGAAACAACCATCAATAAGCACCAATTTCATCTCCGTCTTGAGGTGTAGGTGCTAGATCGAGATCCCCAGAAGGATGCACTGGTTTTACGGTCTGCTTCATACTATGAACGTCTCTCAAGCACCGAACTGCCACTGTTCATCCCTTAATATTGTATTGTTGAAGCTATTGAAGACAGATCATCGTCAGCAGCTACTAACATGCATCATACGTGTGGTCTCAAGAAAGTCTGTAGCCAATTTTTTGAAAGCTCCAGAGCTTTCGATTTTCGATCGGTACTCCTGATCTATTAGGTGATGGCTGAAATCATCCCTGAAGCTTCTTTCTGATACATGTGTACGATCAGGATGCGTATAGAAAAATGTACTCACAATCTCAATTATTAAAGAGCACCTCTGAGCCTTATAGAGCCAGTGCATCTTATATGGACGGCACCGCCGACTTGAGGGACACAATTGTTCGGAAAATCAACAGTGCCCTGAGAGAGGACACCACTTCCATCAGCTATCGCTAGCTAAAAAAACAGTCATGGGCTTCAAAAACAAGCCTCTGTAGGGACGTGCCCACGCAGTGGGAGCCATTGCTGACGTTGTCGAAGAGGATCTGTCTAGGAGGCGAGGATCTACTAGGTGGGAACCTCTCAGCCTTGAGTGATACAAGAACGTAGCGAAACAGCTGTTAATGAGAGCCGGCTTATTCACCAGTTCAAGCGGGAAATATGCCTGAGTGAGGGGAAGACTCACCTGTTGTTAGCCAAATGCAACTTCCACCTTGAAAATGCCTCTTGGTGAGATTTGAGAGGTGTCCTGCATTATGAGCTGCTCCTGCAAGGAACGGTAACCTTCGGAAACGCGTGGGCGCTGATCGAGAGAAAAGAACTTCTGTGACACTTATCCACGATAAATCAAGGCCTCCTACCCTACCGGGCCAGGTAGGATTTATCCATCCTTCAAAGTCTGTCAGCTAGTTTCAGACTGGAATACAGGTAATGGCATGTACTTTAGCTAGCCTCCTCAAAGTTTCCCACATATACACTCCCACTTCACATATGTAAAAAGTAGAAGTCGAATGAGCCAGAGCCTCCCAATTCACTGACTTTGGGATTTTGACTTTTCAGCTTCAAACCTAAAGTCTTATCTCTCACACATCTATTCTGTATTTTAAGCATATCTTCTTCCTATTCATTACAATTTATATCTCATGTACATCCTTATTATTACCAGGCATTTATTCATGCCTTCTTTTACTAGCGAAAAAGATGACCTAGAATTTTGATGATTGAATTCATTAAGTGCTGCGACTCACAGGTAGTTTCCTAGCATATAAAATTGTTCTACTTTCCGAAGCTCCATTCAAAAAGTACCCAGTGAAAAAGGCTTCCTGGGTTTGTAGGAGTGGATCGAAAGCGAAAAAGTCTTAGAGCTAGTTCCGACTTTTTCGCTTTCGATCCTCTTCAACCAACCCTGAAAGCACTCTGGTGCTTTGGTGCAGAGGAATTCGAAAGATTGTTTGTGCGAAGTTACGTTCCGGTGGTCTGCGATTGCAAAGAAGGCAACCCCGTAATGTGAAATGTATTGGTAAAGAAAAAAAGTATAAATGGCTTAAATTCGCTTAAAGCAGATGACAACCTCCTACGAACGTAGCAAATTACCAACAAGAGAAACAATGGCATGAAAGTCTTCAGCCTTTGGGGTCAATCAATCACGTCTGAGGGGTACGCCCACGCATTCGACTTCCATTTCGAATCGTAGTGGCGCAGTGAAGGCGTATGTGACCCATACAATGATTTGCTATGGCCAGTTGGTTTACAAGCCAGTGCTTTTATTCTAGAAGACGAATCTGATACTAATAAGCCACCCTGGAGGGATGGAAGGTTTTGTTGATTTAGGCGGGTATCAATCGCGTATTCAAACCTGTGACCACGCGTGTGTGATAGTGCACCACTTGTCACTACCACCTTCGCTCCTGATGGTATAAAATGAGTAGGCCTTTTGCACCACCGTTTGAATATCCCCGATGAGCATGGAAAGCATAACCACTGCTTTCTTTTGATACTTTGACAGATTTTTTCAGAAGTACACCACGCATTCAGTTGCAATTGAAAGAAGAGACTTTTTTTGGGCCTTGTTAGACAAGAATTGAAGGCTGAACAATATAGACGATGGAGTACATTCTCTTGAAAATGACATCAACAAGCCATCTTTCAAGAATTTGAGCCACCCTTCCCTTCGAGGATTTCATGGTTTAGCTTTTTCGTAAGGGGTCTCCTAATTTTTCTACAAGGCATGGGCAGAAGACTATTTTTGTAACGTCGGCCCAAAACCTCTCATTTTAACATGAGGGTGAGGAATTTGAATAAAAGGCCTCACTTAAGGGCACCTTCAATCAAATTTCACGGGTTTGTTTTCGCTACTCTTTGAGTTCATAAGTAGCCTGAGCTTCACTAGTGCTTACCCGATACGTTCAGCGGTTGTGGTGTTACCACGCTCAGGTGTCCACTTAGAGTGAAGGTTTTTTTTTCGAAGATGAGGCAACCAAGTTCATGGTAATTAATTCAGCCCTACTTCTGCGTCATACCTTCTGCATCGATGACCGTGTATCAACCTGCTTTCAACTATGCCTCCAAACAAATTTCATGGTTCGAACTTTTTCATGGGGTACTTTCCCTTGTCGTTGAGGTGGAATCTCCATACCAACTCCCCAAAGTACAAGCACAGGCCGTTGTGCATACCTGCTTCGTTACGCAGTTTCATGATCGCGAAAAACTGAACCTAAGAGCGGATGGGGTAGTAGGAACACTCCTTCGATTACATATTCATTTGGATTTCTACCAGACCCCTAGTACACTCTGCACCAACAATAGGTGGTATCAACTGGAAGGTCTTGAAGGACACTATGCGCGCAAATCAGTTGAGGAGGACTACATAGTGTTGAGGTTTTCAGAAGCCGCTGTTAGTCAGAAACGGGCTGTAAAATTCCTTTTCGAAAAGTCAAAATGGAAGAATGGCTTTTGTTCTTTTTTCTCGACGCAAAATGAATTTTGAGGATGTTGCCGATGCTCCACAGATTTATCAAATGTTGAAGCTGCACTTTCCCTCTTACTAGTGCATCGATCCACCTGCTAATCCGGAGCAATCGACTTTTTCGAGTGTTGCCAGTGCAGCCAATTTTTGCTCTCACGAAATAAAACAAATTCAATATTGCCCGAACTCGTCCTAAACACTCAAATAAAGGCCTGTTCGTGAAGATGTGTACTGGCCAGAACGATTCCTTGACACTCACGTGTTGCAAGCAACCAGCAACAGCAGTAGCCTACGTTATGTACACTTTCGAAACACATGGAGAGCGAATCTTCAAAAGATTCTCAGCTCGTCATCTTCTGGAGACCTAGCCAGGGTTAGGCTGGATTCTCAACCTTTTCGACCACGACCTTTTTTATTAATATCCAGTTGTATTAAGTTTTTGGTTGCATGTCTTCGACGCTGTGAAGGCTCAAACCTAAAAAATAAAAATTTGGGGCGTGAATCGACCCCGTTTGAGGGATGCAGCCACGCAGTCGACTTCCATCAGAATCGTAGTGGCGTAATGAATGCGTATGTGGTCTTCACAGTGCCTTGAGGTGGCCAATATATGTTAAGTCAGTGCTTTTATCGTCCCAAAAGGGTCTGGTACCAATTCACCAACCCGGGAGGGATGTAGGGTTTGGTTGGCCTAGGCGGATATCGATCCCCAATTCAAACCTGTGACCATGCGTGTGTGTAGTGCGCCACTTTCCACTACACCACCTCCGCCCCAAATTTCTCATCGGACGATCACAGAACGACATCAAAAAAAACACACACAAGTGGACTGATAAGGCGTGTGGGCCACTTACTCGTGACCGCAAAGTCTTCAGTGTTGGCCTTAAAAACGGTTTTCGAGCTGTCATTGTTCAGTATCTAGGCCACTTCCCAGCAGTTCCCCATCTGGCCTTCATAAGAGCCATACGAGTTAGTCATCTCCCGAATTTTTTCATAAATCGTGCCTGTTGCTTGCTGGCAGCATTGCGCACGATGGGTGGCCAACACAAACGAGTTTCTCTCTTAGATCGCATAAGAGCATCTACCTAAACTATGTTTGAAGAGATTTGACTGCTCTCGGATGGACATTCCTCCGTCATCTCCCTCTAAACCTTTCTATCACATCCACTCATTTCCATCTACTCATATTCCTTCAATTTCGTTTTTTTGGAAAAATCTCATGGAAACAGACCAAATCTTCAAACCGATCCTGAATTTTTTCCAATGCAATTCTAATGAAGTGAAGCCAAAGAGCATCCTATCTGTCAAAAATATGATCTCTATGACGGGATGTATTGTCATAGCAACGAAGAAGCTGGTAAAGAATAACTGCAACCGTGAAGAACCTAAATCTTCCAGGAGATATGAGCCAATATAGTACTAGTTGTTTTACTTCATCGGCATTCCGCGAAGTTTCATAGCATTTGAACACTTCTAGAACTTTGCTTTGACCTGGCGTTCTTGTTGGTTGCTGTTATTTCACCCCAGTACACGATACGAGAGTCTTACAAGGATGGCAGTCTATGAGCAAAACTTCGACCCCTAACAGGATTCGAACCCGTCCCTGGCTGTGCTTTCGAAGGTTCGAATCCTGGATGGGGGGGGGGGGGGAAGTTTTGCTCACAAATCGCTATCCTTGTGATACTTCCGAGAATGACTTAGTCCCCCCACTCATATGGTATTTCACTGAGTTATTTGAACAATCAAGTGCATTGCATAGCTGATATGGCAACTTTCAAGAAAAAATTCTCTACTCTCAATAAATTTTAATGCTGAAGCCATACCTGTTGGGAATTTCTTCTTCGACAGTTTAGACAGACAGCATAGAGCCTTCTGAGAAAATCTAATTTCCTTTCGGGATCTATTGGCCCTTAGGACAAGAGAACAACCAATTTGGAAAGCTTTCCTCGGACTGAACGAGCTTTGATTCGAGATGTCGTTTAGTGCCGTGCAGGCCATTCTTCTCCTTCATCGGTCTTTTTTTTTGTAATCTACCTGACTTCATGCGATTAAGTTGTTCTGATAAATTCCCCAGCTGAAAATGATCGTGGTCCCTCTTGCTCATTAAAAGCCCGAAAAGTGCTGGATTCAATGATAAATAGTTTATGCTGACACAAGGTTTACATGCGTAGATCCCTTCATCGTTGAACTTTTTCTCTAAGAAAGCTCGAAGCAATTTATGCATAATATCATTTGCAGTCATTACAATTGAATCAGGTGTACTCCATGCGATAGCTGAGTATTCGCGAGTAATACCAAGCCTGTTAGTTGGCCTTCTCAGTTATATACACAATAGGCTTATAGCAGAGGCACTATTTGAGAAAAGGCATCTGATGAGAAATTAATTCGTTGCACTTTGAATTCAGGTGGCCAGGATGGAATGCTCTGCTCATTGGTCTGAGCACCGCCCGGCTAGTCCCCCTACAACTCGACGGCCACATCAACTGCTTCAAAGTTCTCTGGAAGCTCAGTCTGAAGTGGAAGCCAAGAATTAAGTGGTACTCCTTCTCTTCGCTGCCTCTTTCTTCGTTGAAAAAGTCCAAAGCCTTACAAACCTTTCCATGTACACGTGCTGAGGGCACTGATCTCTCCTCGTGTAAGCACCGTTCACGATTAAAAAGATTTCTGAAAAACCTTCCTTCGATGAACCAGAATACCATATGTTGTGCTGCCAGCTCGGTAAANTAAAGAGGGCGTTATAAGGGCTCAGAAACTGTATCTGTGAACATTCTAATTGATATGCGACATACTCATCATAACTTAAAAATTACCATTACCAAGTTATGGCATGCAACATTATACAAATTTTTAAATCTTTTAAAACACGAGTCACGATAAATTTGATGTACCCTTTTAAGGTTGAAAACCGGAGGTGTTGGCGGTCACACCCATATCGGACGAGTTTCAAGGGCCTTGTAGAGGCTGCACCATCTCAAGGGGCTTCTATGTAAGAACTTCAAACAACTTGTTATGACTTATGGTGATAGTGGAAGACACAGTTTTGGACAGCTTTGGTTTGATGCAGTCAGCTCTTTGCGCAATTAAAACAACAGAAATCTCATCCGAAAACCTTTTCCCTATTGGTCACGTCTTGATCTACAACCTCTACTTCCACCACTTTTAGAAAGGCCTTACTTCTCATGGGATCGGCGAATTTTCTCGCTTTTTTCGCTTGAAGTTCTTACCTACAAGCCCCTTGAGACGGTGCAGCATCTATAGCGTCCTTGAAACTCGTTCGCTATGGGTGTGGCCACCAACACTTTCAATTTTCAAATGTTACCAATAATTGGAAACAGTAATTTTTGAGTCACAATGGATGCGGCATCTTACAACTGAATGTTTCATTGGATTTTTTGGTCACTAATTTGGTAATAAGCAGTTGCATAATTTAATGTACGGAACTAATCGGACCCATTTCTAGACCGTTCGCCTTGGTTTTCTATCGGAATGATCACAAAATATGACAGAGCACTCCGTCGCTGTTCACTCACTACTGAAAAAAGGAAAAACGAACAAGGAATTGGTAGGACCCGACTTCAGGTAACCCTTTGTAGGGGTCCCGTAAGATACTCTATTCGGGATTCTCTGTTATCAGAACTCTAAATGGCAGCTTCCATTCACTCCCAAGTGTGGTTGCTGTCAAGTGTCATATATTGTCATTTCCATAGAATATAACGCAACGGGCCGTCGAGTTGGTTTGACAATTGCTTTCCGACCATCTGGCTCCCTCCCCGATACGAAGCGATTTGTCAACCGTATGAATATTTCTCTTGACTGATTTCAATCTTGAAAAAGGGAATCTGGACTGGCAGGATATGCTGGGCTCTTCCGGGGCAACATAGGCCATTCATTGGCGTAGTTCTCCCTCAAAAAGCACGTAGAGACGATAACGAATAGTGGAGAGAGGACATGTGGAGAGTAGTTTTTCTTTTTAGGCGTGGAATATCATCGAAGTAGGCGTTGGGCTTGCATATGATGAATGGGAGCTCATGTTCAGGCGTTCTCTCTTCACACCCCTGCGCCTCCACGGCACCTACATATTTTCTATGAACTTATCTGGCTGACTTCATGAGTCTTCTTGCGACTGCGGCTTTCCGACTTTTCTTAACCATTCCTACTTCTCACTCTTACCCCGACAACACACCTCCAAACCAATCTCCCACAATCTCATGTCCTGAATGTGAATGAGCATATATCCTAGCAACCTCAACACAGGAATTTACCGTGAATGAAAAGTCCGCCATGGCAGGAGGACCTCCCTCCTTCCGAAGTTCTGTTGGTGCTCCATGCTTGCTTGCATCCGATGATGAGGCTGCAATCGTCTACGCGAGAGTCCCGCCCCACTGCCATTTTATAAGCTGTCCCCAGTAGGCAACGAAGCGCCACGCCTCCCGACTTATTCTTCTTCTTCGCAGATCCACCAGTCGATGAATTCAGAACGTCACACATCTACTCAATAGTTACTCCTGCTATGGTATTGTCACTGATCCCACGATGACCCTACTGCAACTACTGTTGGCTGTACTGATTCCATCTTTATTCGGAACCCATGAGACATCGACACAGCACCCCCTCATCACCCCACACAATTCCTCTGAAATAGTGCTTGGTTGTGGACCGGCCGAGAATTTCATCCAAACTCACATGGCTCCAGATTTTGAATCACCACAACTGGTACGACGTCTTGATTGGTTTCATGACGATGCGCTCGTCGCCAGTTATCAGCAGGTCAGCGGCTCTCCTTTATGTTTACAGTTTTATCACCTTTTTTGTTACTGAGTTGGCTATCCTGGGCCGCCTTTGTGTACCTTCTCTCTGTTCAATCTGCGGTCAGTGAACTAGCCCGAATGATGTGCACTGCCAAGTTTGAGGTTGAGAGATCAGATCCAGAGTGGAAGGCAGGATAACTGGGAGGGGTGACAGGGGATAAAGATAAGTCCCAAATGAATGGACTGTTTTTACTAAAGCAATACATTTTACCAAGGCTGCAGTAGAGCTTGTACTTTCCGTCACAGCGTCAAGGCTGTAACGGCGGCGACGAACAATCGAATAGAAGAGCATAGCATTCAGTGAAGAACGACTGAGAGAATCTAATTATTAATCCTTAGCAGTAATATGGAGCTCAGACATACACTGGCTGCTGCTGGGACGACTGAGACTAACAGAGGAAGTGAGGCGCTGGCTTTCTTTGTGCTCCGCCTGCTTTATTTTTTGCGAAATGATTGGCGTCAGAGGAGGAATGTCGATGATTAGTTTCCCACCACCAGTGGCTACGGGTGGGTGGGTAGCTCATTTAAGCTTTTTGGTCTCTCCCCATGAAAACACCCCGAAACATCCGCAATGCCACCTCAACGACGATAAGCTGCTCTACTTATGCATATTTTAGGACTTTGCCCCATCTACGAATTCGCCCTTACACGACAGCTTTCCCGGACGGGCGTTTATGGGTCATCTCAGTAGAGCTTAATCACACGTGCCAGGGCGATTTTATGACGATTGAGCAACAAAACAATGACATTTTTTGGCTTCTCATTTTCATCCTTCTTTTATTTTGTTTTTTTTTTTTGCACGGGCTGATGCAATGGGACGTACTTGTTAAATGTAACTAAAGAGGATGAATGTAGGCCATGTTTATTTGCTTACTCATCTGCAGGTTAATCACATGCGTAGACAAACAGACGATCGATGAACTCTCGACCCTTGAACCAATAGTCAGCGAATTCTGCCTTCTCGGATTAGTAGGCCGCTAGCGTTTTCTCTTTCGGTTAGGGTGTCCAGAGCTTCTAGTGGACGAGAAAGCCGAAGTGACAGGTTTATCCACTCCCCTCAGATGGAATCCTTCAATATCTCCAACTCCTCCACTGATCCTCTGATAGATTTCAATTTTATTTTCGTACGCAGGCGGTCACACTGGGGTAGCCTTCTTGAGCATTACTGCATTAGTGAGTCGCATTAAATGTGCCTCTAATGGATGGCGTAAACGAGCCACCTCGCACCCTTCACACCCTCCTGTTGAACACCTCGTAGGAAACTACTAGAAGGCTAAATGAATAGAAATAGCCAGCTTTCATGGAACAGCCCATCTGAACGAACCAAACTGCTTACAAAGTCGTTTTTCTGTGGAGAAATCATGCCCCTAGTCAAGATGTTTCAATGATCAATTAGACAAGAACCATATGGCTAATTGCTGCTAAGGTTGACTGGCGCGAAGAGGTCAGAAGATGGATTATTGCCTCCCCTCACGATGGAAGTGTATTCCAATGAACATTAATGGATTGCATTTATCCTCCTGTTGTGAGGGGAACCTGAATCAGGCACGCCTCATGATGTTTGAAGTAACGTCGTCGACATGGCAATGTAATTTACTTAGGGACGAGTTTACTGGTGACGGTGTACTTCCGAACTCATTAAGAAATAGAAAAACGATGGTTTTTTCTCGCATGCTCTGCGTTGTGTCGCTATTGCCTTAAGTACGACGTCTCAGCGGCTCAGTGAAGAAGCCAATATTCACTTCAAACACTTCAAAACAATCCTTGAACTTAGCGAGACCTCCCACCTGGGTGTCAAAAACCGTCATGGAAAATTCTTCGCCTGAGCGATTCAATGTTTTTTCGTTTTATAGTACAAATAACAAAAAGTCGATCCCAGTATTGCAGTCTAGCAAAATTGTAAGGAAAAGGAGTCCTGGCCCGGATTGTATGGGGAGGGCCTACGTTTTCTTCCTCCGAGCGAGAGAAAGAATTCGACTCCTAGGACACCAGGCTTCTCTCCATGTGATGAAAAGTGAAAGGACGAAAAGACAAAAATGTACAACGAACCATGAGTGGCGTTTGTCTTGGGGAAAGCGACTATGTCAACGTATTCACAGCATAATTGGAATGACCGTTGAGAGGGGGTACGAAACATCTATACCTACCAAATCCTTAGGACAAGCACCTTCAGAGTTCCCGAATGAATTTGGCTGTAGACGTCTGATGGAAACCAATAATCCTAAGTTTACGATTTGGGATGATATTGCTGCACTTTAGAATCGATTTCAATCCGAAAAGTCTATCCAATGGAGGATTATAGTGAGCGATGTGATACCATGGAGATCCCACTTTTTCTGTTGGATTTTCTCTGCTCTCAGCCACACTTGCTATTCTTCCACTGCCGGTAAATTAACAGGAAAGCAGAAATTGTACTAGAATCCTCCCCGAATCTTATGAGCTGAACAAATGCGGGGATGGTTTGCCATTTTCCCAGTGCAAAGCTATTCATTCTAATGGGATGGACAGTTTGTAAACAAAAAAATTGCGATAGTCGAGATATCTGAGTAATTTAGTGGGATTTTGGGCAGAATCCCACAACTCCTCTGATATTCCATGGCCACTATTTCAAGGACTTTCCTTGGTGATCCATAGACCGATGCGTCTTGACAGTTCTCGGTAAATTCGATGCCACGGGATGAATCACGGACGCGCTGGGGAGCCACAGATATCATGCCTACTCCAGCTTTCTTTTTTCCAAGAGCCCAGCTCCTTAGTTCTCCTGTGTGTCTCATTTTTCCTTTGCTGAAAACTGAATCGTAGCAGATATTGAGATTGCAGCTCGTGCAGGATGTCTGTTAAGAGCAGCGCTAGATGAGCTTTTCGTAAAAAAATGTGGCGGAAATAGTATTTGTTCGGAGGGACAATACCTATGAGCCAAAGGGAGTAGTCAACATGTTGTTACTCTCGGTTGAGGATAGGCTTGTACATTTCCAGGCCACTCACAATTTCATGTCCTGCCCCTGTAGCACCCTGTATCTTCTCACTCCTTCGTATTTGAGCTCAGGCATCACTTATTGGCTGAATAATGAAGGGTCACGATAACGGATGTGAAGAGGGTGGTCCTAAACCATTATATGAGTCAATATGTCTTAGCCGGATTTGATGGCCAACATTTGTCCAGGAAATATTGGTGCATGTGAGGCCTTCACAGCCTTAAACAGGCTGAAGACTTGCCAAGAAATGATCACTTTCACTTCCAAAAAAGGATGAATGGTGATAGCTCAGTGATAATGGTCCTTCAGAGGCGGAAAAACTTGCGCTTTGGAGTTTAAGCATTTACCAGCGAAGCCAGTCCACTCATTTACTGTAAAAAAGTATCTTTCGAAGGAACAGAATACGTTTGTGGCCAGGCCTAATTGTTTCCCAGCTTCCCAGCAGTGCAAAGACAACCACGACCGAGCGAAATTCATACAAAGACCACCCACTAATTGGCACTTGAAAACATCTGTCCGGATGCAATGCGAAACGTCACGGAAGCGCTGTGTTGCGAGATGAAAGAGCACGTTGCCCTGACGAACAAATGATCGTACTCCTCCTGGGACGCCAATGGGGAACCACAAAAGCCATCCGAAATCCAAACCCACACCACGTTGTTGAGAAGCCCATTTTGGGGTCGCTGAACAGTCATACATCAAGCCCATACTCAGCCATTGCTGGGTAGAAACAGAAAAGTTTTGGGGTGAGCTAGCCAAGCTTGATTTACCAGGGCCAGGACGTATTGAGTAGGTGGGATTCCATTTTAACGGAAGATGTGATTAGAAGGATTGTTGGAGCCTCAACAGCAGTCTACTGGAGCCTTTGCACATGGCTCCGCTGAGGCTGTGTCTCATATCGCCACCACAAACATCTATAGAGGCGTTCTTGTCAAATTCAATTACTTAATCGGCTTCTCAGTGCCTGCTAAAGCCGCAACACTGACCAAACACCGTGCGTTCGGTGACTCCAAGAACTTTCAGATATACTCTCCCACCCAGCAACGTGTGCATTGGGAATGAACAGAGGCATTTGAAAAAGTACACTAATCAGGTATTCCAGGAGTGTCTGGGGAGCCCTGGGAAAGACACCGAAAATGGGGGAAGAGATTGAATGTGTGGGCGATAACAAGTCTTTTCATTGTAGTAAATTCCACGTGACGTTCCGATCAATCTCCCAGTGAATCCATGGGCGCGTCAGCTCTCGCGTAGGAGATAGCGTCCCCGGGCTATTTAGTCACCAAACATGGGGCAGAGACACCTGAAAAAGAGGCGCACTAATCGATCTGTTTTTCTTGTAATCCTTTGCCTTCGCTATGCTGGCTGGCTGGCTGCTGACTTTGTTCTCCTGAATGTCTCTTCCGGTTGGTTTCAGCAGTACTGAAGGAAACATTAAGAAACGGAAGTGTGCTGCCAGAGATTCAGATTCCACTTCGGTTCTCTCCCACGTCACTCATACATTCACCACTATCTGCAAAAACTCCACAAGCTGCTGTTTTGACTGAATTATTGGGAGTTGTAGGCTAAGACACCAGACATGCACTACGTTATGAATCGGAGAGCAAATCGGGCATGATTTTTTATGACTACACTAACCTCGCTCCACTGATGGGGTACACGAGTGGGAGGTGGCTTGGAAGGATGCCTCATCTCAGCTTATTCCTCAAACCAGCGATCGTGCTAAATTATTCACCAACTTTATAGTAGTTTCCTTGTAAACAGATCGATACGTACCAACATCGCATGCCGGTATGGTCTCGGAATCCGTAAACAAGCCACTGGAGAGCACTGATATTGCAAGAACCCTGGTGGGTTGACTTTTTGCCCCACCTAGCTAAAAACTGGTTGGGAATTAACCGCCACAAACAAGGCGGAGTAATGACTTTGATATACGCTGGAGTGATGCTCACCATATGAATGAACACAATCAAATCGTTCCTGAGGAGTCCCAGTCGTACAACTGTAGCTTGAAGTGGGCAACAATCGTTTTTCGAGGTTTCGTGAAGCTTTAACCCTGCTATTACTTTTTACGGGCGCACCTTCACCATATATAGAAAAGTAATAAGGCAGTCAGTCTCGCGTCCTTTTCGAGTTCCTTTCAAGATGACTGCATGAAGCTTCACATGCATTCATTATCGTTTCGTTGACACTGAGGGCAGATACATCTTCAAAGGGGAAGGAACATCGTCGTCGACGTGCACTTGCAGCAGCGAGGATGTGGGGGGATACCTTGATGCACGCCGATAGCCATTAGCACCGTCGTGTTACCCAGACAAAACAATGCTTGGTTAATGCAATTTTATTCGTTTTGCTTCTATTGCTGGAACCTTCTCCCAAATGGAATTTTTGCTTTGGTCAACGATGAATTACATCGTTTCTACGTCTTTCTCACAAATGAACCAGTCGAACTGTGGGAATAGAAAAAGCAAAGAAGAGCTACAAGTGTTCCCACCCTACTGGTTAGATCTTAATTGCACTATGTATCTGGCAGTAGTTTTTGCTTGATTCCCAGCTGAGGAATTCATGAATTTTGAAAGAGCGTTTGCATAATTTAATGTGGCAATTAAAAATAACCTCTGCACGAAAGCCGTGAATTTTAGCTTTTCTGGTCTTCACAGACTATGAAGGTGATCGAGAAAAAAAGAGAAAAAAGGAAAAAAGGAAGGGGAAGGGGAAGAACAAACGAAGGAGAAAGAAAAGAATCGGGGAGTTTCATAGCGGTTTTCATGATTACCTGCTCAATTTTCCTGAAGGAGATTGAAGTAGTAGAAAGCAAAACAGTGTGCCTCACAGAGAAAGGGATTGAAAACCCATGGTTTTTGTTTTCCAGTAACGACGGTACTTCCTCCATCAGTTTATTTGTTCATCAAAACGTCAAGAATCCCTTGAAGAATTACTTGGAATCTTCTATGTCGACTATACCACTTTTCTACGCGAAATCGTCTGAAGAGCGACGTATGATAAAGTTTGTGGGATTGACCTCTCGTTTTGGGATATCCTCAGGCACTCGACGTCATTTTAACGTGGAGCAGCCAGCTGAGTGCATGCTTTCATCATATTGTCCCTCAGGAGAACAAAACTCGTTTGAAGACTCCATCATAACTCTTGACGGAGGAACTTGATTAAATATGTAATGTGATTACTGCTTTGTTAGGTATAGCCATGCCGCCTCAGCTTTCACTCTTTACCAGGAATGAGCCAATTCTTGAATTTGTTAATTTTGCTTCTGCCTCGAGGTTGGTATGTGGAAATTTCCTGATAGAACGCCACAAACGCTAGAGCCAAGAGGCGCTTAGTGGGATAGTGTGCAATCAACAAGCTTTAACCCATATACAGGCCTTTAGAACGACAAGTCCGTCGAAACGTTGGCCAGGATAATAATTTTCACCTACCAGCCTCGAGGCAGAAGCAAAATTAACAAATTCGAGAACAACAGAAATGCCGAGATTTCAAGATGAGAGGACTTCGACATGAGCCAGTTCTACTGTTCAGTTGCCGTCGTAGTTGCCAAGTTTTTCTTTGACAATTGATTCTTGTTGCTCCTACTCCAACTGCCTGAAAAAAACCGAAGAAAAATTCCAGCTAGGGTTTCAACAACAGAATTGCTCGGCAACTTTCATACACTGAGCCCTTTCACAAGTAATTGCCAAGTTTGAGTAAATTATTGTCGTCCATTCACCATTTATAGAATCATCCCAAGCTGTTTTTTGTGGTAAGAGCACCCTGGAGACCAATGCCATTCACCAAGACTTTTATAGCATTTCCATAGCAAGCGAGTTATTGCATCTCATCTCGTAGATGCATTGTACTAGAGCAAATCCCCTGCTTATTCCCGGAGAATCGCGTCCCACCCAATAAAATCGTTGTGTATTAGCCGCTCCCAGCTAACCGACTTTTCCCGAATTGGGTCAGGTCATGACAGTGTTTGACTGGCAGCTGTTTTGTCGCTATCCACTTGTCACCCACGGCGTTTTGGCGCAGCAATTTATGCATTATTCAGCGCGATCAGCTTGGGCCTAATAGGCGAAACTCGATAGCGTTGGAGATGGATGCCATGGTGAGCAAACGAGCCGGCCTCATTTGAAAATTGCTCCAATGGGCCGGAAATACTATTGAAGCAATTCAATGGATACTGAAATTCTTCGTTTTCAGAATGTCGTCGACGATTCGTCACGTCAATGGTGGGTTTCCGACGGCCGCTTCAGCCTTGTACGTCCGTTTTATGGCCTGCGTATCGCACCGATTCTTCCCGAAGACTCTGGTGTCTATCGTTGCCGTCTGGAGACCGATCCACTCTTCGCTCTCACCATGTCTACGGCTTCGGTTGAACTGGCCGTGATGGGTAAGCTCACTATTATGCTCGTTGTCCCTCAATAATAGTTTTTGGTCGCTCCCGGGCAAGATCAGTCACGAAACGACCCAAATCGAGGGAGGGGGGATGGAGGGAATCATGGCATGTTGGGGAGTCATTCGAGCATCACTAGAATGAGTCAGAGTTCCGATTTCGAAATGGACCAGCGTATGGGATTCCCTCAGGAAAACATCAATTACAGGGCGATAAGATCAGTACGGGTTCCTGGTTGAGAGCTCGACTTAGTAATCCATAGCTACTTATTAATTATATATAAAGAGAAGGTTTTTTCTATATTTTGAGAGGTTTTCAGCTTCTACAGCTTATAGGTATGTAGTGTCGCATCTGCCGGAATCTTCAGGGATTTTTCAACAAGGTTTTGCAGAGCGAATAGGATTCCCCCAGATGCATCGTATCGCATTTACTCGGTATTTATAGTCGACAATTATTTGAAGTCGATGCAGTTGGCCATTTCCACTGCATTAAATAGCTCTGGTTCTCGTCAGACTCCAATAGAAATCTGAATTAAGAAGGGCGAGGGCAAGAGGGGTCTCAGTAGTGTAAGAGTACGATGACCGGATTGCCCCAGTTCGAGTCAGTCCGAGGCGGAAGTTTTGTCCATAGTTCGAGAACCTTGTGAGACTTTCGCATCGCGTACTGC